>RQTK01001655.1:48678-59157 GCA_003991915.1 Elysia chlorotica
AGTAGTAGTAGTAGTAGTAGTAGTAGTAGTAGTAGTAGTAGTAGTAGTAGTAGTAGTAGTAGTAGTAGTAGTAGTAGTAGTAGTAGTAGTAGTAGTAGTAGTAGTAGTAGTAGTAGTAGTAGTAGTAGTAGTAGCAGCAGTAGTAATTGTAGCTGTAGTAGTAATTATTGTGTCTTTTAATAGAAATTTGAATTATTTCCACAGATTTGTCTGAAACATACAGCGGACATAGCACTAATTTGTCAGTGACTTTTACGTTTACTTATAACTCAACCTACCGACAAACAAAATTTGTTTGTATATCTGGGGGATTTTCTACTGAAAAATATTACAAAACAAAGGTGTATGGGCCACTATTTGAAGTTTACTGTGAGTATAGGTCTAGTGTTGAAGTCTACGGCCAGCGTTGGCTTTTTTTTTTGCTTTACTATGAGTATTGGTCTAGTTTTAATATTTTATGTTTGAGGCCGATCTTTGATGTTTACTCTGAGTATAGGTCTACTTTAACTGTCAGTATGGGCAACTTTTTTAGGTTTACTATGAGTTTAGGTCTAGTTTTGGTGTTTATGTCCGTATGGGCCTATCTTTGTTGTTCAATGTTAGAAAGACTCTATCTTTGAGGTTTGCTGAGATGTAAAGCACTTTTTTGATGTTTTAATTTGGCTATTGGCCTGTCATTTTAATTGCAAAAATGATTACTGAGAGTGCATACTACACTAGAAGGTTAGGGGCATATAAACTATCAGTGGTGTTTATTTACTACGTATACGTACTACATTAACACTTTTTGGGCCTATCACCTATTAGCGGTGTTTAATGACTACATATTGCATTAGAACTTTTTGGGCCTATCAACTATCAGAGATGCTTACTGACTACATACTACATTAGAACTGTTTGGGCATATCAACTTTCAGTGGTGTATACTGTCTACATACACGTACTACATTAAAACTTTTTGGGCCTATCAACTATCAGTGGTGTTTACTGACTACATACTGCATTAGAACTTTTTGGGCCTATCAACTATCAGTGATGTTTACTGACTACGTACTACATTAGAACTGTTTGGGCCTATCACCTATAAGTGGTGTTTAATGACTACATATTGCATAAGAACTTTTTGGGCCTATCAACTATCAGTGATGTTTACTGAATCAGTGGTGTTTACTGAATATATATACACTCTCTACATTAAAACTTTTTGGGCCTATCAACTATCAGCAGTGTTTACTGACTATATACTACATAGATTTTTTGGACCTATCAACTATCAGAGATGTTTACTGACTACATACTATTTTAGAATTTCTTGGGCCTATCAACTATCAGTGGTGTTTAATAACTACATACTGCATTAGAACTTTTTAGGCAGGCCTATCAAACTATCAGAGATGTTTACTGACTACATACTATTTTAGAATTTCTTGGGCCTATCAACTATCAGTGGTGTTTAATAACTACATACTGCATTAGAACTTTTTAGGCAGGCCTATCAAATGTCAGTGGTGTTAACTGACTACACGTACTACATTAGAACCCTTTGAGCTTATCAACTATCAGTGGTGGTGTTTATTGAATACATACTGCATTAGAACGTGTTGGGCCTATCAACTATCAGTGTTGTTTACTGACTACATACTACATTAGAACTTCTTGGGCCTATAAACTATCAGTGGTGTATATTGTCTACATACACGTACTACATTAGAACGTTTTGGGTCTATCACCTATCAGTCACTGTGATGTTTAATAACTACATGCTACATTAGAACTATTTGGGCGTATTAACTATCAGTGGTGTTTACTGACTACATACTGCATGAGACGTTAGTTCTGGTACTTTTCCTCGACACAGCCTAGATGCTAGCTTTAGACATTGAAAATAACAACCAAGACACCAAACAACTATCGTACCCACCCTGTAAAAGTACAAAAAGGAACTAAGAAAATTTATTTTTGGAGATATGATGCCAACTACAGACCAGATAATGTTTTTGTTATTTTTTCAAGTGTCGGTAAAGGTAATTTTTTAAAAAGTCTCACTAACAGAAGAAAAAAAAGATGTAGAAAATTATTTTGAAAGTCTATGCATAAAAAAACACAACCCAAAAATTGTATGTATCCCAAATACCAAATCTAAAATACCAAAGATTTAACGATTTTTAAAAATTAATGAGATAAAACCTCGTACAACATGGGTGGGAAACTAGATGGTATTTCATTTTATTTTATTGGTTTATTTATTAATTCATTCATTTATTTCATTGGTTTATTTATTATTTGATTTATATAATGTTATTAATTTTTAATCTATTTATTTTTATGGATTTATTTCCAGTCTTGCCGGGGAAACCCGAGCTGATCACCGAATACAATATGACGTCCCTAACTGTTTACGGAGGAGATACCGTGACGCTGATGTGCGAGGCAGAAGTCGGCACGATGCCCCAGAACGAAACATTCAACAGGCAGGCTGGGATCGTCTGGCAGTTCGAGACGGCGGAGGGCCAGAGTTACTTCTGGAGTGGGAAATTTACAGGGAAACCCGTCAACATCCCTTCTTGGGTCACCATCAAGTCCTTCCCGAGTGGGTAGTAGTAGTAGTAGTAGTAGTAGTAGTAGTAGTAGTAGTAGTAGTAGTAGTAGTAGTAGTAGTAGTAGTAGTAGTAGTAGTAGTAGTAGTAGTAGTAGTAGTAGTAGTAGTAGTAGTAGTAGTAGTAGTAGTAGTAGTAGTAGTAGTAGTAGTAGTAGTAGTAGTAGTAGTAGTAGTAGTGGTGGTGGTTATGAGGCGGACAATTTTTTAGCGCTGGAGCTAGAGTGTTGGCTTTAAAAGCTAAAGGTACAGGTTTGTGTCTAGTTTTTCCCCATACTGATTGGGTCAGTCATAAATTATTATACTGACACCGACATATTCAGTAGGAAACGTTATCCTAGTAATAAATATCTCTCCCTCTCTCTCCCTACACATTGACTGAATAAATTTGATATGAATTGAATCGAATTGCACAACAACATTCTCTCTCTCCCTCTCCCTGTCATAGGATCAGTAACGTGTCCTCGCGGATTCCAAATCGGACGATCAACTTTGACGTGCTTTCAGAGGTTTTACAGAGGGACCACTTGGCAAGATGCCAGAAGACAATGCCAAGCGGCAGGGATGGACCTTCCTCTAGTCTTCGACAGGGAGACCAATCAAGAGTTAAATGGTACCTAAGTAGTTGATCTATAGCTAATGTGACCAATACAAATAGTTGGTCTATAGATAATGTGACCAATAAAAAAATTGATCTATAGATAATGTGACCAAAAAATAGTTGGCCAATAGATAATGTGACCAATAGAAAGTTAAATGGTACCTGAGTAGTTGAACTATAGATAATGTGACTAATTGTACCTAAGTAGTTGAACTATAGATAATGTGACTAATTGTACCTATTTAGTTGACTTGTAGATAATGTGACTAATAAAAAAAACTTGGCCAATAGATAATATGACCAATAAAAAGGTTGGTATATAGATAATGTGACCAATATACATAGTTGGCCTTTAGATAATGTGACCAATAGGACGTTAAATGGTACCTAAGTAGTTGATCTATAAATAATGTGACGAATTGGAAGATAATTGGTACCTATTTAGTTAACATATAGATAATGTGACCAATAAAAGTACTTGTCCTACCGATTAAGTGACCAATAAAAAAGTTGATCTATAGATAATGCAACCAATAAAAAAGCTGATCTATAGATAATGTGACCAATACAAATAGTTGGGCTATAGATAATGTGGCCAATATGAAATATGTGACCCATAAAAGAGGTGGCCTATAGATACTGTGACCAATAGGACGTTAAAGACGTTAAATGGTACCTCAATAGTTGACCAATAGATAATGTGATTAATTGGAAGCTAAATGGTACCAATTTAGTTTACATATAGATAATGTGACCAATAAAAGTAGTTGGCCTATAGATAATGTGACCAAAAGAAAGTTAAGTGGTACCCAAGTAGTTGACCTATAGATGATGTGACCAATAGACGTAGTTGATCTATAGATAATGTGACAAATAGGGAGTTTAATGGTACCTTTTTAGTCGACCTATAGATAATGTGACCATAAGGGAGTTAATTGGTACCTAAGTAGTTAACCTATAGATAATGTGACCAATAGTTAATGTGACCAAAAGGGAGTTAAATGGTACCTAAGTTGTCGACCTATAGATAGTGTAACCAAAAGAGAGTTAAATGGTATCTTGGTAGTTGACCTGTAGATCGTGTGACCAATAGTTAATGTGACCAAAAGGGAGTTAAATGGTATCTAAGTAGTTGACCTATAGATACTGTGACCAATAGTTCGTGTGATCAAAAGGGAGTTAAATGGTATCTTAGTGGTTGAGCTATAGATAGTGTGAGCAATAGGCAATGTGACTAAAAGGGAAATAAATGGTATCTTAGTAGTTGACCTGTAGATCATGTGACCAATAGTTAATGTGACCAAAAGGAAGTTAAATGGTATCTAAGTAGTTGACTTATAGATACTGTGACCAATAGTTACTATGTCAAATAGAGAGTTAAATGGTACCTAAGTAGTTGGCCTATAGATAGTGTGACCAATAGTTAATGTGACCAAAAGGGAGTTAAATGGTACCTGAGTAGTTGGTCTCTATATAATGTGACCACTATATAATGTGACCAATGGAGAATTAAATCTAATTATTTGGTCTATAGATAATGTGACTAAAAGGGAGTTAAATCTGAGAGGTCATATGTACGCTTAGAGTTAAATGGTACCTAAGTGGTTGATTTATAGATAGTGACCAATAGTTAATTTGACTAAAAGAGAGGTTAATGGTGCCTAAGTAGTTGATATATAGATAGGGTTACCAATAGTAAATGTGACCAATAGATAGTAAAATCTAAGTATTTGTTCTATATATAATAGGGTTAAATGGTAGCTAAGTAGTTGACCTGTAGATAATCTGACCAAAAGGGATTTAAATAGTACCCAAGTAGTTGACATAAAGATAATGTGACCAAAAAGGAGCTAAACGGTACCTAAATAGTTGGTCTTCAGACGATCTGATCTATAGGGAGTTAAATGATACCTAAGTAGTTGACATATAGATAATGTGATTAATTGGAAGTTTAATGATTATTAAGTAGTTGACCTATAGATAATGTGAACGAAATCGAGTTAATTGATACCTAAGTATTTGGCCATCAGACGATCTGACCTATAGGGAATTAAATGGTACTTTTTTAGTTGACTTTAAGACTTACCTGTCTCAACAATTGAAAAGGACTCAGAGTCAGAAGCCGCCTCCGAAAAGCTGTTGCTAAAACGCATTGGATCCACCACCTTCATCATTGATGTGTCAAAACAATTTATTTTTATGAATGAAGTCTTTTTCTTTTGTAATGATATTTTTATATGGGTTCTTTATTTTAAGGTATTTTTTTAGCGTTCAAACGATTAATATTTTGGTTTCCATTTTTTTCTTGGTTGCCTGTACATTAAAATAGTTTTCACCACCTGGATAGTGAAGCGAATGAGTCTTTTATCTTTCTTGTTGTAAATTCTTTTATTATATTTTATTGTGTGTGAAGTATTTAATGGTATCAATCATGGAAATGACGCTCTATCAATTATATGTATTATTCTTACTTTTAATTTTTCGATGTCATATTTTTGTTAAAAGTTAGATCTAGATTTTAATATTAAATTTAAAAGCGTCTTGGAATAAATTTCTTGAATTTGTGCTATATAAGTCACTTGCTTTTTTCCAGATCTAACAGTGAAAAAATAATCACATTTGCAATCGAAAAGTAATAATAACGCAAATCATTAATGCATTACTAATACTTTCGGATAAAATTGTTTTCCAAAAATGTGTTTTAAGGTGTAAAAGCGCCTTAAAATATGTTTTCTTGGAACTTGCGCTCTGTAAATCATCATCTATTTTTTTATCACTTTCAGACGATAAAGCAAAGTTCTGGATTGGTCTGAATGACATACAAAATGAAAGTACATACGTCTGGCTCGATGATACACCCATGGTAAGTTAAAGAATTTCTTATGTTTTTTGTTATTGTTGTTGTTTTGTTGTTTTTTTGTTTTGTTTTTGTTTTTTATTATCAGGCATGTGAACTCCTTGGGGCGTGGTTAGAGGATTTTTTTTTAATGTGACGAACTGGACCTAAGGCAAAATTGGTGTTTAACAAACTGGGTATGTGACAAACTGGACTAACGAACAGGGGTTGTGACACACTGGGACTGTGAAACACTGTGACACACTGGGACTGTGAAAAACTGTGACACACTGGGACTGTGAAAAACTGTGACAAACTGGATCTGTGACGAACTGGGTCTGTCAGTAACAAACTGAATCTGTGACAAACTGGGTCAGTAACAAACTGAATCTGTGACAAACTGGGTCTGTGACAAACTGGATCTGTGACAAACTGAATCTGTAACAAACTGGATCTGTAACAAACTGAATCTGTGACAAACTGGGTCAGTAACAAACTGAATCTGTGACAAACTGGGTCAGTAACAAACTGAATCTGTGACAAACTGGGTCAGTAACAAACTGAATCTGTGACAAACTGGGTCAGTAACAAACTGAATCTGTGACAAACTGGGTCAGTAACAAACTGAATCTGTGACAAACTGGGTCAGTAACAAACTGAATCTGTGACAAACTGGGTCTGTGACAAACTGGATCTGTGACAAACTGAATCTGTAACAAACTGGATCTGTAACAAACTGAATCTGTGACAAGCTCGACAATTGACAAACTGAATCTGTGACAAACTGGGTCTGTGACAAACTGGGGCTGTGACAAACTGGGTCTGTGGCAAACTCGACAATTGACAAACTGGATCTGTGACAAACTGGATTCGTGGCAATATGAATATATGACAAACTGTTGTAACAAACTGGGGCTGTGACAAATTATGACAATCTAGAGCTGTGACAAATTTGACCAATGGCAAACTGGGTCTGTGATATACTAGATCTGTGACAAACTAAGTATGTGACAAATTAGATTTGTGGCAATGTGAATCAGTGTCATACTGGATCTATGACAGACTGGATCTTTGACAAACTGTTCTTGTGTCGTCGAATAGTAATCTGAACCGGTCTGCCTACAATTTCAATACATATATTTATCTATCTCCATGAACTGGCATCGCTGCGGCAAAAAAGTCCATATATGGCCTGTTAAACTTCGGCCCTCAAGAACAGCTCAAAACTGACCAGATGAGAAGCGAAGAAGACTGCGTCTACTTACTCCGTACATGGCACATGGCACCTTGTAACGCTTCTATGCCCTTCATCTGCCAGACGCCATTTGATACCATTGCCAATCCATGTGAGTATTCCCGGATACATAAAGTCAAAAATTAACGGTACACAGTCGCAATGTCTACAATATCTAGAATAATAATTATTATAATGTAAACATGGCTTTAGCCATTTAGGTAAACTAGCTTACATAGAGTCAAATGATACACAGTCGCAATGTCTACAATATCTAGAATAATAATTATTATAATGTAAACATGGCTTTAGCCATTTAGGTAAACTAGCTTACATAGAGTCAAATGATACACAGTCGCAATGTCTACAATATCTAGAATAATTATAATGTAAACATGGACTTGTCATGTAGGTATTCTCGCTTACATAGAGTCAAATGATACACAGTCGCAATGTCTACAATATCTAGAATAATAATTATTATAATGTAAACATGGCTTTAGCCATTTAGGTAAACTAGCTTACATAGAGTCAAATGATACACAGTCGCAATGTCTACAATATGTAGAATAATAAATATTATAATGTAAACATGGCTTTAGCCATGTAGGTATTCTCGCTTACATAGTGTCAAAAATTAATGGTGCACAGTCGCAATGTCTACAATATATAGAATAATTTTCATGTAAACGGGCCTTAGCCATTAAAACCAGCTTACATAGAGTCAAATGATACACAGTCGCAAAGTATACAATATATAAAATAATAATTATTATAATTTAAAAGTGGTCTTAGACATTTAGGTATACCAGTTATCAT
This sequence comes from Elysia chlorotica, assembly GCA_003991915.1. Taxonomy (NCBI): domain Eukaryota; kingdom Metazoa; phylum Mollusca; class Gastropoda; family Plakobranchidae; genus Elysia; species Elysia chlorotica. Next base: position 56,765 of record RQTK01001655.1, read on the forward strand.
GGGTCAAATGATACACAGTCGCAATGTCTAAATTAGTACAATAATTATTATAATGTAAAAATGGCTTCAGCTTTTTAGATATACCAGTTTACATAGTGTCACAAATTAATGATATACAGTCGCAAAGTCTAAAATATCAAGAATAATGAATATTATAATGTAAACGGGGCCTTAGCCATGTAGCTATTCCCGCTTCATAGAGTCAATCGATACACAGTCGCAATGTCTACAATAATTATATAGAATAATTTTAATGTAAACGGGGTGTTAGCCATTTAGGTAAATTAGCTTACAATGAGTCAAATGATACACAGTCGCAATGTCTACAATAATTATATAGAATGACCAAAGTGGGGTTAAATGGTACCTAAGTAGTTGACATATAGATAATGTGATTAATTGGAAGTTTAATTATAATTAAGTAGTTGACCTATAGATAATGTGACCGAAATCGAGTCAATTGTTACCTAAGTATTTGGCCATCAGACGATCTGACCTACAGGGAATTAAATGGTACTATTTTAGTTGACTTTAAGACTTACCTGCCTCAACAATTCAAAAGGGCTCAGAGTCAGAAGCCGTCTCCGAAAAACTGTTGCTAAAACGCATTGGCTCCACCACCTACATCATTGATGTGTCAAAACAATTTATTTTTATGAATGAAGTCTTTTTCCTTTGTAAGAATATTTTTATATGGGTTCTTTATTTTAAGGTATTTTTTAGCGTTCAAACGATTAATATTTTGGTTTCCATTTTTTTTTCTTGGTTGCCTGTACATCAAAATAATTTTCACCACCTGGATAGTGAAGCGATTGAGTCTTTTATCTTTCTTGTTGTAAATCCTCTTATTTATTTGTGTGTGTGTGTGTGTGAAATGTTATCAATCATGTAATTTGACGCTCTATCAATTGTACGCATTATTCTTACTTTTAGTTTATCGATGTCATATTTTTTTAAAGTTAGATCTAGATTTCAATATTTAAAAGCGTCTTAGAATACATTTCTTGAAATTGTGCTATATGAGTCGCCTGATTTTGTTTTCAGATTTAACAGTGAAGATAAATGTGGCATTTTCAATAGGAAAGTATTAATAATGCAAAGTATTTGCACTATTAATACTTCGGATAACAATTTTTTTTCCAAAAGTGTGTTTTAATGTGCAAAAGTGCCTTAAAATATGTTTTCTTGGAACTTGCGTTCTGTAAATCATCATCATTTTTTATCATTTTCAGACGATAAAGCAAAGTTCTGGATTGGTCTGAATGACATACAAAATGAAAGTACATACGTCTGGCTCGATGATACACCCATGGTAAGTACAAGAACTACTGATGACTTTTCTTTCTTTTTTTTCTTTCTTTTTTTGGCGGGGGTTTGGGGGGGTGGCGGGATGGAAGTATTTTTGTTGTTGTTGTTTATTTTTGGTGGGCGTGTTTGTGTTTGTCCTTTACTATCGGTTTTTTTCTTCTTTTTATAGAAGGCAACATTGCTTATTTGTTGTTGACTTTGTTCTGGGTTTTTTTGTTGTGGTTTTTGTTTTTGTCTTCAATTTTTAAGATTATAGTTTTCTGATAATTATATGAATGTTAAAACACTCACTGCCCAGCTCAAAGTGTATAATGATACCCATGATATGAGTATAAAGAAAGTTTTATAGTAAACCAGACGTGGATGGACAGTATTCATCAGATCAGTTGTGGGTTTCAAACCTGTCATCTCCCGGTTAGGAGAATCGCGCTCTACCACTTTCGCCAGTCATGAAATGCTTGAAGTGAACTTAGGGGATAACAATGATCTATTTCATTTGAATTTTTATAAAAGTTAGGACAGAAGTATACTCAGAAAGCGAAGTATTCTTATTGTTCAGCCTGCTAGATTTGTTGTTTGTTGTTTAGCGTCCAACATCAGCGCAGCACTATATTTGCTTTATTGTAGATGGGTCGTAAGACTAACGTCTGACAATGTTACGTGTTAGGGATACCATAACTCCTATCTAAGCCGGTTAAATTCTACTGACACCAACTCGGCTAGGAGTGGAAAACATCTAACGAAATAATTGTTGAGCCATCGTGGGTTTTGAACCAGTTATCTCATGGTTGGGAGACTAAAGCTCTAACACTTGGACCAGCCCCATCCTACTATCAAGCCTGCTAGTCTACTAGCCTACTAACATACTAACATACTAACCTACCAATATACATATAAGCTGTTGCAACTGCGCCAAATACTTATAATCTAAATTCAATCCATGAGTGTTTTCCGTTTTCTTTGCCTATTACACGACTGTGTATTAGAGGTCTAGCGATACTCACTACAATAAGTGATTGCATAACCACGATTATTAGGCATGGCAATGTGAATCTGTGACAAACTGGATCAATGACAAACTGGGT
>RQTK01001656.1:4397-20288 GCA_003991915.1 Elysia chlorotica
TTAATATTTACTATTATTATTGTTATTATCATGATCATCACCATCATCATCATCATCATCATCATCATCATCATCATCATCATCATCATCAATCATCATCATTCGTTGTGTGAATAAGCTTTGCAAGGTCGCATACTTTTTTTTCGTTCATGTTGGTTTACGTTGAGTAATAACTGCTCATCTAATATCTATATATTTTTTATGATATGGCTAGGCGTGCATGGTACAAATTAAACAATTTCGCAATGTAAAACGTAATTCATTCAAATCGTCACGCGAAAAATGATACGTGGCCATGTCAGCGAAATTCGATTCTGCCGCTACGGTTTGTGAAGTGACAGATCACCATCATACACGGGGATGTAATTCTGTTTTTTAATATCTTGAAATCGAACACCGGTAGAAAAGTAGCTGTAGACACCAGGTGTTGGGGTGTTTTCGCCCCAACTCTGCCTCCACCTGTCTGTATTTGCCTGTCTGCCTGCCTGTCTCTCTCTGTCTCTCTCTCTCTCTCTCTCTCTCTCTCTCTCTCTCTCTCTCTCCTCTCTCTCTCTTCTCTCTCTCTCTCTCTCTCTCTCTCTCTTCTCTCTCTCTCCCTCTTCTCTCTCTCTCTCTCTCTCTCTCTCTTCTCTCTCTCTCTGCCTATCGTACCGACCTTTTTCGCCTTTAATCATTATACTTTAATTTTTCTTGTACTTCTGTGTGTCCACTCAAACACCCGTCACAAACGAGGTAAGAGGGCCGGATTACTTGTTAAAGCAAGAAAGCAGATTCAGAAAGGACACACTCCTCTACCAAGCATTTATTGTCAAATGTAAATAGACTGTATAACAAGACTGACGAATTATTTGCTCGAATTCAAAACAATGCGGACTTTGAAAACTGCCAGGTCTTTTGCCTCACAGAAACATGGCTTACTTCATCACACGTTGATGACCTTATTAAACCAGCTAACTTCTCAGTGTACAGATGTGATAGAGATAGTGTTGTGACAAATAAAGACAAAGGAGGTGGAGTTTGCTTTTTGGTAAACGAGAAATGGTGTACTAATGTTCAGATTATGTCCAAGGGGTGTACTTCTAATCTAGAACACTTGACAATCAAATGTCGACCCTTCTATCTACCAAGAGAGTTTAGTTCTGTGACGATGACAGCGGTGTACATTCACCCAAAAGCTGATACAAAAGATGCTCTTAAAGACCTTAAGACAGTTATATCAGCTACAGAAAACAAGGACCCAGACACTCTCTCGATAATTAGCGGCGACTTCAACCAAGCCAACCTTAAGACCGTTGCACCTGAATTTTTTCAGCAAGTCACTTGCCCAACACGCGGAGACAAAACGCTCGACCATTGCTACTGTCGTCTCAAATCAGCGTACAAATCAATACAGCGATCAACTCTCGGAAGTAAAACTTTTTGTTAATTGTGTTGTATATTTGCATAACTGTTTATGTGTATTCATCTTGCTAAGCCTGTGCTTGACAAAATAATTTTCGATATGTATGTTCTTAATATATATATATTGACTGAATAAACATTGAATCATCATCGAATCATGTGTGTGTGTTTGTGTGTGTTTGGAGGGGCAGTTAAATTTTAAGGCTGACACGTCTAGTTTGTTTTTTAAATTATATTTATTCATGTATATTGTGATTTCCACCACATTTCCTCTTTGCGGTGCACGTTGTTATTACTATCTGGCTTATCTAAACGACGGCGTAAACGTCCGTGGTTATTATGTAACGTACGGCCTGTGGTGGGCACCCTCCATCCCGTCTCGTTACAGCATTAAGTGATTAGGTGTCGTCCTTTGAAACGTGACAACTGCGCAATAGGCAATCCATACCACAACGTAGCTTTTTACGGTATAATAATATTATATCTCTTTCGTTCAACGATGCATTGTATGATTATGCACAGTTAAATCGAAGTGATATTTTTTAAATTTTATTTATTTATTATATTATATTATGATTGTTTTTATTATGGTCATCCTCATTGTCACCAGCAATGTTGTTGGTACTGATACTACTACTACTACTACTACTACTACTACTACTACTACTACTACTACTACTACTACTACTACTACTACTACTACTACTGCTGCTACTGCTGCCGCCGCCACCACCACCACCACTTTTTAGACGCATAATTTATACATGTATATGAAGGGTGTGTAGTTATTGCAACATGCGTCTTACATGGTTACTTATAGGAAGAGCTTCGTGAGAATGGTTGTCAACACACTCAGACCAAAATAGTGTAGATGAGAATAATAAAGACACATACTCAGAATAGATTTTAATTTCTAAAAGTTTGTTGTTGAGTTACCATTTTCTGTTTTTTTTCCTGTGTACCCACCTACGCTTCATTTTTCTTTTGTACCTCAATAATTGAGTCTGTGAACAGAGCTAGACCATCAATGTACAACAAACAGAAGGCTTGTAGAGTCTTCGGTAAAAGCTGTACACTGATTGAGGAGTTTGCCGCTAGGTCTGTTTCAATGAATATTGAGCTTAAGATGCAACCTTGTTTGGCGCCACTGATGGAAACTGGGGCAGTCCGAAGTCCACATGAATTCAGTAATGCAAGCTCCGTTTGTTGATTTGATCCTCTCCCGTGTTAGATACAATTCCATTATAGAACTTTGAATAGTCACTGCTGCTTTCACACTCGAATACCTGGCCTTGAGAGTATTTATCATGTTTCCGTTGCAGCCGTGTTATTTACGATATACATTCCAGAGCTTACTTCTGTTTAACCCAGTCAAAGGCCTTGAAAAAAACAACAGAGAAAACATAAAGACTTCCACATGAACGTTTGATACATTTTGTATCGTACATTGCAGTACAAATACATTACCTATTGCGCTCATAGATTGCAGTACAAATACATTACCTATTGTGCGTGTACATTGCATTACAAATACATTACCTATTGTACTCGTACATTGCAGTACAAATACATTATCTAATGTGCTCGTACATTGTAGTACAAATACATTACCTATTGTGCTCGTACAGTGTAGTACAAATACATTACCCATTGTGCTCGTACATTGTAGTACAAATACATTACCCATTGTGCTCGTACATTGCGGTGCAAATTAATACATTACCTATTGTGCTCGTACATTGCAGTACAAATTCATTATCTATTGTGCTCGTACATTGCAGTACAAATACATTGTCTATTGTGCTCGTACATTGCAGTACAAATACATCATCTATTGTGCTCGTACATTGCAGTACAAATTCATTGTCTATTGTGCTCGTACATTGTAGTACAAATGCATTATCTATTGTGCTCGTACATTGTAGTACAAATACATTACCCATTGTGCTCGTACATTGTAGTACAAATTCATTGTGCTGTATGAAGCCCCAAATTCTGCTTGGGTCTCAGGTATATGGTTATTCAAATGACACCAAGACTTTAAACGAGCAATTAGAACAGTTTTCCTGAAAATTTAATATTTAGGAGGCTTAGACCGCTGTAATAACTGAAGTCTCCTGTTTTAATTTTAATTTGTTTATACAATGGGAAAATAACAGATTCAGACCACTCGTGCGGGTAGTTCCCGCCCCAAAAGACAGAATTAAAAAGCATGACTAAATAATCAACAAAGATTGGTCGTTGACACACAGAGAACCCGGGAGGAAATCTGTATGTACTGAAACTGAAAGCTTTTCCTGCTGTTACAGTGGTGGTGGCTGTTTTAACTTCCAAATGCGTTACAGGGCTGTTATAGTGAGCCTCGCCATGCTCAAAGAAGACGAAGAAGGAGGAGGAGACAGAGCTGAAGAAGAAGAAGAAATTAGTGAGCTGCAACAGCAAATGAGTTTAAAGTTACACTTTATGAGGTGGAAAAACCCAACACGAGGAGGAAGACACCAACGGAATGGCGATTCTCAGCCAAAGAAGTTTATCAGTGTTACTTTATGTAGCGTAACAAAATGTAATTTTCACATGTTGAAGGGCGGAAGTTTTCAACAAAATGAGACTTGAGTAAGCAGGGCTGTAGCGTAACAAAATGTAATTTTAATATGTTGAAGGGCGTAAGTTTTCAACAAAATGAGACTTTAGTAAGCAGGGATGTAGCGTAACAAAATGTAATTTTAATATGTTGAAGGGCGTAAGTTTTCAACAAAATGAGACTTTAGTAAGCAGGGCTGTAGCGTAACAAAATGTAATTTTAATATGTTGAAGGGCGTAAGTTTTCAACAAAATGAGACTTTAGTAAGCAGGGATGTAGCGTAACAAAATGTAATTTTAATATGTTGAAGGGCGTAAGTTTTCAACAAAATGAGACTTTAGTAAGCATGGCTGTAGCGTAACAAAATGTAATTTTCACATGTTGAAGGGCGTAAGTTTTCAACAAAATGAGACTTTAGTGAGCATGGCTGTAGCGTAACAAAATGGAATTTTAACATGTTGAAGGACGGAAGTTTTCAACAAAATGAGACTTTAGTAAGCATGGCTGTAGCGTAACAAAATGTAATTTTCACATGTTGAAGGGCGTAAGTTTTCAACAAAATGAGACTTTAGTGAGCAGGGATGTAGCGTAACAAAATGGAATTTTAACATGTTGAAGGGCGTAAGTTTTAAACAAAATGAGACTTGAGTAAGCAGGGCTGGGCGAAGTAACGGTAGAGGGCGTTCACAGTAGGCGGGAGTTCTGTGCCCTTGAAGTGGCTTCCAGTTTCAAACCTTGCCGCCCATGTACAGTTTGAGGTGTTTTTTTTAATTGTGCGGTTACTTTCTATTTTGCAATTAAGAAATAGGCTTGACTGTCGGGTTGGGTTGGGTTGGTTTAACATCCAGAAGCAGCTCTATTCAGCTATATTGTGGACGGGACCCAAGACGGACGTCTGACAATTTTATGTGCTGCCACACACGAGACAGGGCGGGGATACCATGACTCCTGTCTCAGCCGGTCACATTATACTGCCACCAACCCAACCAGTAGGGAACGCACCAACCAGGATTCGAACTCGCGACCTTTTGCGTAGGAAGCCGATGTTCTACCCCTGGGCCACCGCGCCCCCCATAGCTTGACTGTCAAAGTTTTGGATCTGGCCACCAGGTTGGCAACTCCCATCGCTATCATATCGTTATGTGACAGTGCGGCCAACCCCGCCAGTGGTCGGAGGGAACAGTTTTAGCCCGAAACATGGGGCATTGAATGGGAGCAGGTACGCAGGGTTTTGGTGTAGGTTTGGCGGGTCCGATACTATTCAACTGGGCCCTATATCAATTATCATTATGTATTCATTATACGATGACATCGATACTCATATAGATCGAATGTGATTTTTTTCCAACAGCCTTTTTTTTTTTTCAATTTTGATGACAAGGCTGAATCTAAGCTGGTGTCGTGTTACCAATTATCGCTAGTTGCCACATTGGCTGCGCTGGCGCGAACTGGGATGTTCTCTAGACCTCTGCTCTCGGTGCTATTTGGTGCGCTTGTCCCGTTTGACATTGCGCGTTTTGTTTGGTTAAAAAACATATAATTTTCTACTTTTAAAAGTCATCGGGGTGATTTATAAATCGGCGATGTTCTCTCGGAATTCAATAGAGCTTTTTGTGTTCTGTGTTTAGGGTAGTTGAGTAGCCCTTAGTTATATACATTACGTAATCATTGTTAGAACAATAGGAGAGTTTGATTGTTTTGGGTACCGAGTTTAGCAGGCTATCCGCGCATCCACTCTCCAACTTTGAAAGTCCGAGTTTGTTATTCCGAGCCGTGGATAGTGATAGGCTGGGGAGTTTAAAATCTCTGTTTATGTGCATAGATACCCATCATTCTCTGTGTAGGTGGAGATGCTTTGACGAAACCTTACTTCATCTGAAATGACTTTGAGCTTTTTCAATGAATAATTTAAAATTGTGCTGCATCTCGAGTGATAGAGTGACGTGGTCTCATGAATGTATTAGCTCTGGTGAGGCAATTAAAAACAACAACCCGCGGTTTGATGCATGTGAAAAGAGACGTCCTGGACTTAGAACTCAGATAACGTAGTCTATAGGACCGACAGTGTCAGGGAGCCGCAACGCCTGTGTGATGCTGTAAATACGTTCTGTGGTGCAGGCTCATTCCAGATAGCCTAGTGTTTTGAGGGCCTTTCGTTCAAACGGAAGAAAGTATAATTGTGTTTTGATGGTGGTGTTCACTGTTAAATTAGCTAGAGAACAACTCGACTAAACGGTGCGGTGCGGATTTAGATTTAGTTCTAATGGACCCGGTGAAAGTTACAATTCATACCGCTCAAACTTGTTTGTTTTGGCAGCAAAGCGCATACAAACCATGATTCTCTTTAAGCTTTAATATAGAGATCAACACGCGTGCTAGCTTCACAAATTCCTTCAAGTCTCAAACGCAGTCAGGTATTAATCGCGCGGTTCATATTCCTGTCGCCAGGTGATATTTCATCTGTGTTTAATACCCGTTTCCCGCACGCGCTAAGCAGTGTAATGTCCGCCGTTGTTTAAAGGCGCGGCACCCAATGGGCTGACACCCCAGCGTGTTCTCTACGGGAACCCTAGGGGAGCCAGTAGGGCTGCGCTGCGCATGCTCCGTGTTGATGAATGATGTTTGTAGTGTATCACGGTGCGCACCTCCTCCTCAGTAGAAAAGACGCACATTCACAAGTGTTCACATCAAATCTGTTCACTTACTGATAGTTATCTTCACATACATTCACCCAAGTTTGAGGGAAACAGTTTCAAACTAAACAGGCAGTCGTCAATCGCCATGGCCAAACGGCGCGTCCACCAACCCAGTACTTTTATAATTATGTACCCGAACCACAGTAAATAGCATTTTAATATAAAATAATTTTATCTAAACATCTATTTGTTAATGACGTAAATGTGAGAGGTAGCCCGCGTAAACCCCAGCATACATCCAGGGAACCTTGTGACCAGTTTGCAGTAGTTCTGCTATCTCCGGATCTTTGTATAGACGAGCTCTTGTGGTCAACCGTCGGAAGATCTATTGGTACAAAAATAAAGATGCACAATTTTTTTCTTAAATAATCGCCATACGTTCTGAAATCTTTATAACTAGCCTGTTTTTCCCGTTGACACGGTAAAACCCAAAATCTAGAAACGAACAGTGTAAAACGCTACCATTTATGTGGTAAGCCGTTAATTCAGTATTTTATCCACCCATACTCGAGTGTTGAATTTAAGATACCATACTATCAAGTCCGTTTTTCTGCTAATGCAGTGTTTCATAGTACCCACATCTGTTTTTAGGCTAACGTATTTACATGTACCTCCCTACTCAGGTGATTGACAGTTTTAGGCGGTATTACTATTAGTTAAGGACATAATTATTATACAAACATATAGAGAGAGCCTCCCCTAAGCCGCCACATACCAAACGTTCTCCCGCAGAGATGAATGTCAACGGAGCCAGCAGCGCCGGCCCGGCCGCCAACGATGTGGTAATTCGCAAAGTCTTCACTGATTCACTGACTGCACTCTTGTTTTGTCCGCGTTAGGCTTTTGTTTTCAATGCATGTGTTGGTGTATTTGTGTACTGCTGTTTTCTATTAATTTGGATTGTGTGTGTGTGTGGGAGGGGGGTGTGGCCCTGGACTAGACTCTACTCTGTCATACTTACCGAATTTCCTGGAAAAAAATTGGCGCCCAAATTGAAGCCAGATGGTGAAAGATGCGTTGGAAGAGATCCAACTGAATACAGTAACGCAAATGACTCTCTGTCTCTGTCTCTATTGCCCCTCTCTGTCTTTCTTTAAATCTGTCTCCCTCTGTTTCTATTGCCCCTCTCTCTCTTTCTGTCTGTCTGTCTTTCTCTCTCCTGGCTAGTGGGAGGGGGGGGGGCGGTGGTCCAGGGGTAGAACATCGGCTTCCGACGGAAAAGACTCGTGGTTCGAGCCCTGGCGATTTCACCCCCTACTGGTTGGGTCGGTGTCAGTTTAATATGACCGACTGAGACAGGAGTCATGGTATCCCCGCCCTGTCTCGTGTGTGGCAGCACATAAAATTGTCAGACGTCAGTCTTGGGGTCCGTCCACAATATAGCCTATATAGTGCTGATGTTGGACGTTAAATCAGCTCAACTACAACTGATTTGGATCGCTGTTGCCGCGTGCAGGGGCTAAGAATCACAACATTGAGGTCGGGGCGAGTTCATCACACCCAGTGAAAAGCTACAGCTAAAAGGCCCAAGTGGGCGTAACAGTAACAGTATTGTCATTGCGAAATACACTGTACGTCCAAGCTGAGCGAACACATGTTGAGGATCGCAGGAAAGACCAACGTTACCGCCCAGAAAAGTAGTGTTCGCGAAATACATGTCTGTGTAGGTCGAGATATATACAGTTGCATAGAGTTTGAGAAACAGGTTTGTCTGATTCGTACGTTAGATCCAACTGTCTCTCATTCTGAAACCTGGACTGGGCTTGGTTCAAACGTCCTAAGGGAGGGAATCTGGTTTGTACCTGTCACTCCTCTTCGCCTCTTTTTTCTTCTTCTCAACCATTCTCAATACCCCTGTCTCTCTCTGTGTCTCCCTTTGTCTGACTGTGTATGTCTGTCTGTCTGTCTCTGCCTGTCTGTCTGTCTCCCTGTGTATGTCTGTCTCGGTCTGCCTGCCTGTGTTTCCCTTTGTAAGTCTGTCTCTGCCTGTCTCCCTGGGTCTCGTTTTGTCTGCCTATCTCACTGTGTTCTCGCTGGGTCAGGTTTTGATGATTTTTATAGTAATTGGAATTGGCCAGTGTGTATCTCTCTCATATTTAACAAACCTTCACTGAGGTAGAAAAAAAATGGGGAGCGGTTTGTCTGGAAACACCTGCATCTTTTTTTTAATCATGAAAATCTTTGTGTATCTCTCTCTCTCTCTCTCTCTCTCTCTCTCTCTCTCTCTCACGGGAACAGTGAGGGATGATAAAGGAAGACTCCCTGTTAGCTTTCGGCGCGAATTCAGTTGGTTGCTTAATGTCTGTCAGCACTGTATATACTATCTTGTGTACAGGGCCCTAGACTTGCGTCTGACAATTTTATGTGCTGCCACAAAAGAAGATCTAGATTTTTTTCTTTTAAGTTCTCCACAGTGGTTAAAAGTATGCTTTTGGTAAAAATGGCCGAGCAATGATTGCACTTTGTGGGATTAGAACCCTTGACTTGTAGATGCCGCGGCACCAAATCGTCTTGCCACTCAAAGAGAACATTGTTTATACCTCCAGACCATTCAAGATTGACTCCTTCATTCTTACACAGAGAGAAGAGCAGGGAGGCCTGATTTCTGTCTCAGCCGGCCACATTATACATTACATTATACAGCCACATTATACGCACACTTACCAAGCCAGTTACAAAATATGGCAAATCAAATTGACTGTTTGTTGGGTTTCGGCCCAGACTTGTCAACCCAACCAGCTCGGGTGACCAGTACTCTAGCACACGGGCCATCTTTTTGTGTGTGTGCGTTTCTACTCAAAGATTGGGACAGGCTGTATGACATCAGTAAGATGAAATTATCATATCCCCCCAGTAAGATGAACTACTATCCCCCCCCCCTCCCACAGGTGAAAGCCAGCAACCTCCTGAGCAAGATGAAGCTGGACGAGCCGGCGCGCCTCGCCGTCAAGGGGAGGACATTCTCGGTGCAGACGTCCCTGCCCAGACTGCCCGTGCCCGCGCTGGAGCAGACGCTGAACCGCTACCTGGACACGTGCCGCCCCCTGCTGGACGACCAGCAGTTCAAAACTACCTCCGAGGTGGGAGAGCTCTCATTATTATTATTGTTGTTGTTGTTGTTATTATTATTATTATTATTATTATTATCATTATTATTATTATTATTATTATTATTATTATTATTATTATATTATTGGTGTTGTTGTTGTTGTTGTTTTGTTTGGTTTAGTTTTTGATTTCATGAAAAAAATTGAGCTTCGTAGAATAATGACGTAGCCTACGTTCTTTTAGTGCTTTTACCACAAAACCCGCAATGTGTGTGTGTCAATTGACAAAAATGTCACAGACTATTGTTATTTTTCAGTTATAAATACTCCACTGATTAATATTTGTGTAGATGTAAAAAAAAACTTCTTGGATTATGATCTTGAGGCCTATGCTTTATGATTTCACCAGGTTGCTTAAAAGTTAATATTCGTTTTTGACGGAGTTTTAACAACATTAAACACTACAGGGTTTGGACAAGCTTTAATAATTGTTTGGATGGGTTCTGTCAGATTTCTACAGTTTTGGGTGGGTTTTGACATTATGCAGTACCACCTTACAAGTGTGCAGCTTGATGGGAAAGTATAAAATCAGTTTTTAGAAATGCATACTCTCAGCAGTGAATGGTGCTAGTCTTCGTTTAAAAGAAATGAAGACAAATGACAAGACAAAATCTCAAGATTTGTTGGACTTTAAACATCAGACTGAGATGTTACACCAAACTGTAGTCTCCAAGTACTCCACAAGTCAGACCGAGATGTTACATATGCCTATTTTGACTAATTTTGAAGTTTCTTATCAGTAATTCTTGCAGATTTTTTTTTTGGTAAAGTGACATGTTTTTTTCGTGTGTTTAAAAAAAATTAATATATGAAATTTCATAATCACAGGTGGAATACTTCATTATGGAATTAGACGATTTAAGTGTTAAGGGCTGTCTGCCAATATGCAAATAGAGAGTTTTGTTTGATTTCAGTCCATTTTGTATTCTTACATCTAGCTTGTCCAGAAATTCAAAGAGAAAGAAGGCCCTGAGCTGCAGAAACTTCTGGAAGAGAGAGCCACAAAGCACACAAACTGGGTAATAAGAATCATCATGCTCGTATAGCAAAACTAGAATCATCATGCTCGTATAGCAAAACTAGAATCATCATGCTCGTATAGCAAAACTAGAATCATCATTCTCGTATAGCAAAACTAGAATCATCATTCCTGTATAGCAAAACTAGAATCATCATTCCCGTATAGCAAAACTAAAATCATCATTCCCGTATAGCAAAACTAAAATCATCATGCTCGTATAGCAAAACTAGAATCATCATGCTCGTATAGCAAAACTAGAATCATCATGCTCGTATAGCAAAACTAAAATCATCATTCCCGTATAGCAAAACTAAAATCATCATTCCCGTATAGCAAAACTAAAATCATCATTCCCGTATAGCAAAACTAGAATCATCATGCTCGTATAGCAAAACTAGAATCATCATTCTCGTATAGCAAAACTAGAATCATCATTCCCGTATAGCAAAACTAGAATCATCATGCTCGTATAGCAAAACTAGAATCATCATGCTCGTATAGCAAAACTAGAATCATCATTCCCGTATAGCAAAACTAAAATCATCATGCTCGTATAGCAAAACTAAAATCATCATTCCCGTATAGCAAAACTAAAATCATCATTCCCGTATAGCAAAACTAGAATCATCATGCTCGTATAGCAAAATCACAGTTTCTTTACTTTATCATGTGGGCATTTATATAAAGATCCCCCTTAACCCTTTCATGACATACTATGTATGTCCAATTTTTTGTGACAAGAGGCCAAACCCACGTTTACTGTACATCCTCAAATCTGCCTAATTCAACATTCCCCTTGACACTTTGACGTGCAATGTACGTTGTGTTTTTTATTGCGTAAAAGAGGCACTGAATGCAAAACAATTTAAAAAAACGATTGTACAGTTGAATTCAGTGATGTTGAAAATGTACGAATCATGCCATTCTTCGAATTTCGAGAGTAAATTTTTTGTTTGTGCCAACCTACTTTCCTCTTCAAGTCGGGATCGAGCCTTCAAGTATTTTTTTTCTTCACATTTTTCCTATCTTTCCTTTTTCAATCTTAAATTAAAAAAAAAATTTTTAGCTTTCTGTTGGTGTATACAAGTACTTATTGACAGCTTTCAAAAAAGTTGCAAGAGTTTTACTAGCACAAACAATAGTTTTACCAAAATGTCTCCGTCATGGGTAATCAGAATAATGTTTGTCATGGCGCTGGAAAATGTCTCTGTCACGAAGGGGTTAACCTTTTCACATCGCACGATTTTAAGCCTATTTCTCGTCTGCGCACTGTAAAACTTGAAGGACCAGCGATTCTGAATTGGAGTGTGTGCTGGATTTGACCAGCCTGTATTGTATAGGAACCCCTATGGAAGCTTACAAATATGTCACTCTCCTCAATCCTTCTTAGTTCTAGCAACATACTCTTTTGTATTCTTTCTAGCACATTTTCTTTTTTTTTTTTTTCAGTGATAATATATTTTTGTCAATCAAAGAAAAATTTACCAACAGTTTTACATGCAAACTTGCATCTTAATAACCATTTATTTTGTTGTTTTCTGTCAAAAATGAGCTTTAACATCAGCACAGAGTATGGATTATAAAAATCACTTGATGAAGGAAAGATAGAAAGTTTGTTATAGGCTGTAAAAACATGGAGTTTGGTTCCTTTATTTGTGTTTTCATCCCTTATCAGACTTGAATGAGTAAAAATCCACCTCATCAGGTGGATGAACGACGGGTAACCATGCAGGATGGCATTGTGTGTCAGGGGAGATCTCTGAATTCTCTTGGTTGTGTAGCACTCTGGTGACTTTTCACCGACTTTCTGATTGTTTCCCTGTGGCACCTCTACACGTACAGTGACTACAACACTGTGTTTTCTCTCCCCGCAGCTGTCTGACTGGTGGAAGAGTGTGGCCTACCTGGACAGCCGACTGCCCGTCGTGGTCGTCAACCCGGGCTTCTACATGCCCAGGCAGAGCTACAGGGGCAAGCAGGAGCAGATTGAGTAAGGCTTCGGAGTTAGGGACAAGTGATCAAGTTTTAAACTGTTAGGGGCAAGCAGGGGCAGATTGAGTAAGGCCTCACACTGATCCAGTTTTAAACTGTTAGGGGCAAGCAGGAGCAGATTGAGTAAGGCTTCACACTGATCCAGTTTTAAACTGTTAGGGGCAAGCAGGAGCAGATTGAGTAAGGCTTCGGAGTTAGGGACAAGTGATCAAGTTTTAAACTGTTAGGGGCAAGCAGGAGCAGATTGAGTAAGGCTTCAGTTAGGGACAAGTGATCGAGTTTTAAACTGTTAGGGGCAAGCAGGAGCAGATTGAGTAAGGCTTCGCAATGATCGAGTTTTAAACTGTTAGGGGCAAGCAGGAGCAGATTGAGTAAGGCTTCGGAGTTAGGGACAAGTGATCGAGTTTTAAACTGTTAGGGGCAAGCAGGAGCAGATTGAGTAAGGCTTCGGAGTTAGGGACAAGTGATCGAGTTTTAAACTGTTAGGGGCAAGCAGGAGCAGATTGAGTAAGGCTTCGGAGTTAGGGACAAGTGATCGAGTTTTAAACTGTTAGGGGCAAGCAGGAGCAGATTGAGTAAGGCTTCGGAGTTAGGGACAAGTGATCAAGTTTTAAACTGTTAGGGGCAAGCAGGGGCAGATTGAGTAAGGCCTCACACTGATCCAGTTTTAAACTGTTAGGGGCAAGCAGGAGCAGATTGAGTAAGGCTTCACACTGATCCAGTTTTAAACTGTTAGGGGCAAGCAGGAGCAGATTGAGTAAGGCTTCACACTGATCCAGTTTTAAACTGTTAGGGGCAAGCAGGAGCAGATTGAGTAAGGCTTCGGAGTTAGGGACCAGTGATTGAGTTTTAAACTGTTAGAGACAAGGGATAGAGTTTTAAACAGTTAGGGGCAAGCAGGAGCAGATCGAGTAAGGCTTCGGAGTTAGGGACCAGTGATCGAGTTTTAAACTGTTAGAGACAAGGGATAGAGTTTTAAACAGTTAGGGGCAAGCAGGAGCAGATCGAGTAAGGCTTCGGAGTTAGGGACCAGTGATCGAGTTTTAAACTGTTAGAGACGAGGGATCCAGTTTTAAACTGTTGGGGGCAAGCAGGAGCAGATTGAGTAAGGCTTCACAATGATCGAGTTTTAAACTGTTAGAGACAAGCAGGGGCAGATTGAGTAAGGCTTCACACTGATCCAGTTTTAAACTGTTGGGGGCAAGCAGGAGCAGATTGAGTAAGGCTTCACACTGATCCAGTTTTAAACTGTTGGGGGCAAGCAGGAGCAGATTGAGTAAGGCTTCGGAGTTAGAGACGATGATCCAGTTTTAAACTGTTAGGGGCAAGCAGGAGCAGATTGAGTAAGGCTTCACGCTGATCGAGTTTTAAACAGTTAGGGGCAAGCAGGAGCAGATTGAGTAAGGCTTCGCAATGATCGAGTTTTAAACTGTTAGGGGCAAGCAGGAGCAGATTGAGTAAGGCTTCACACTGATCCAGTTTTAAACTGTTAGGGGCAAGCAGGAGCAGATTGAGTAAGGCTTCACACTGATCCAGTTTTAAACTGTTAGGGGCAAGCAGGAGCAGATTGAGTAAGGCTTCACACTGATCCAGTTTTAAACTGTTAGGGGCAAGCAGGAGCAGATTGAGTAAGGCTTCACACTGATCCAGTTTTAAACTGTTAGGGGCAAGCAGGAGCAGATTGAGTAAGGCTTCACACTGATCCAGTTTTAAACAGTTAGGGGCAAGCAGGAGCAGATTGAGTAAGGCTTCACACTGATCCAGTTTTAAACTGTTAGGGGCAAGCAGGAGCAGATTGAGTAAGGCTTCACACTGATCCAGTTTTAAACAGTTAGGGGCAAGCAGGAGCAGATTGAGTAAGGCTTCACACTGATCCAGTTTTAAACTGTTAGGGGCAGCAGGAGCAGATTGAGTAAGGCTTCAGAGTTAGGGACGATGATAGAGTTTTTAAACTGTTAGGGGCAGCAGGAGCAGATTGAGTAAGGCTTCAGAGTTGGGGAAGAGTGATCGAGTTTTTAAACTGTTAGAGACAAGGGATCGAGTTTTAAAACTGTTGAGTTTCACAGTTAGCGACAAGTGATCGAGATTTTAACCATACACTGCACATAAACAACTTGCTCGTTTTTTTTTATAATTCGTTGGGTTCAGGGTTCATTGAAGTCGTTTGTGGCTCAGTGCTACCAATCCAGTGCCTCTATCTTTATTATAGGTATTTAAATGGTGGTGAGCCAGTCTATATTATTATGTATTTAAATGGTGGTAAGCCATTCAACCCCTATCCATATTAGTTTTGTTCTGTCAAAGATAGTGTACTACAGACAAAGGAGAAGAAAAGACTTGTATATGTTTGGTGAATGTAAGGTTTGAGTTTGTTCAATTGGAGTTGTACTGTATGAACAAATAGCGTGTGAGTTATCAGTAGAAACAAATAAAGCAATGGTACAAATATTTTTTATAAAGTGTAAAAATGAAATGTGCAATGAACCAAACCCATCCCATGGCTGTTCCTATAGACATGATTGCTTTATTTCCGCCTCTGTTTCTCCACACGCCACATCTTCCTCTGTCCAGCTTCACAGCGCGCTTGCTGGCAGGTCTACTGGACTACAAGATCATGCTTGATGAGTGAGTATTGATTCGACTTGACGAGTGGGAGGAGGAGTCGCTATAACTCGTTGTCATCAGGATAGAATTGAGAAACTAAAAACTAGATAATATCCCCAGTGATAGTGGTGTTATTCTGAAGTACTTTGTTCACACTCATTCCTGCCTAAAGCTAAAACTAAATCTTTGATGGTTTTTATTTACTTCAACAATGTACAGGCCTGAGAACTTATCTAGATGTTAGGCTTATAACTTTTCTAGACCTTAGAAATTCCACGGAGTAATATCAGAATGGCTATAATATTTCCATAGATATTACTTTTGTCTCCTTTATTATTTTTTTTTAAATTGTCATGCATGTATATCTCTTACTGATAAAGCAAAACCAGAAACACCATGATTTTATATTGCTGATCCCCCCTTCCCCTCACAAATGCTGCCTATTTTAACCCGCTGATCCCCCCCTCAGACAAACGCTACCTATTTAAA
>RQTK01001656.1:30898-58199 GCA_003991915.1 Elysia chlorotica
AGAGAGAGAGAGAGAGAGAGAGAGAGAGAGAGAGAGAGAGATAGAGAGAGAGAGAGAGAGAGGTGAGAAGACAGAAAGAGAGAGAGAGAGAGAGAGATAACTCAGTTTAAACATCAGTATAAGTCAGTGTAAGAACAAATAATTGTAAAGAGCTCAGACTTGGCCTGTAGAAACAGCACCCACTTCCCCCTGTACACGAGCCAGGTGAGAGACAGAGAGAGAAAACCTGCAGAAGAAAGTCAGTGACTAAAACAATCTTGAATATTATGAAAGTGAATTTAATCAATCATCAACTTTCCGTGTGCATCTTGTAAAGACTTGATTTAACGAGCACGATCTACTCCCCCCGGCAGGTTGCGAGCCAACACGAGGCGTTCCTGTGCTTCGTGCCCGTGGTCCCCGACGGTTACGGGCTGTGCTACAACCCGCGCGAGGATCAGCTCGTCCTGTGCATCACGTCCTTCAACAACTCGCCGCAGACCGACTCGGGCAAGCTGCGGGACGCGGTCGCTCAGGCCTTCCGGGACATGCACTCTCTCCTGGCAAGTCAAATGAAGGCCAAGCTCTAGGCCCGAGCTGTGAGAACTATACTTGTACAAAAACAATGAAATTCAGTGAAAGAAATTACTGTGAAAAATACCTAAATCTGAGAATGGAACACAAAATCTTTCTATCCTACCAAATAGGGCCAAAATAAATCTGATCCCAATGGTATAAAAATCTAACTTAAAAACTTCTGAAGCTGAATATATAATACAATTTTGTTATATTAGTGAAGACTAAAAAAAAATATGATCCCACTTGTATAAAAGTGGAATTTTGATATATCAAGTGTTTTTTGTAAATTAATGTGAAAATAAAACCATTCTTTTTCTTGGTTTTTCAGTCTCTCAGACACAGTTGAAATTACTCTAAGTATTTCAATAGGAAGGAAATGTTTCTTTGATTAAAGGAGACTAGTATGTCAATCTATTGCCCACAGTTTAGTCTATGGGGTCATGATTTTTTATTTATTATATGCAGAGTCCGAAATTTCACATTCAGTTTTTTGTTTTGTCATGTCCTTCATTTATAACTACATAGCTAAAGTAATAAAAGATCTGGCACAAAGTAATGCTTACAAGTTTGAGAGAATTCACCTCCACTTCCCAAAGATTATCATCCACAGCAATCTCAATTTGGAATTCTTTGAAATCGTTTTGCATGTTCTAGTTCCGTTAATAAGAGAATCGGCAGTAGAAACTTTGGGCTCTGTTACTGTATATTGGTGCAGGCAAGGTTAACAAAGCACTAATAAAGATCTCTACAAAGCATAGAATATATTTTCCAAAGTCCTGCTAAAATCATAAAAAGTCTTATTTAATTCTTTAAACAAAAATGCATAGACTCTCCAGATGGTAAGAATGTCAAAACTTTAAGCTCTTGTGAAGTTATCCGCAAGACAATCATCATTAGCTCTCTCTCAGTTCAACTTTCCCCTTGAAGAACATGATAAGTAAAAAAAAGGAATCAAAAGTGTTGACAGACTAGCATTGTTTTTGTCTCACGTGTGTTTAAAAATGTTTAAAGAATATTTGAACTTGTTGTCTAAGGTGCTTTCTCTTCTTTTTTTCTATTTTCATGTCTGAAAATCAGAATTTTTTTATCTCCTCTCACCACATGTAAATTACCTTTTTTCATTATCATCAAATTTTAGATATGCGCAACTATACCTAATTTGATTAATGTTATACCGACTAATGTTGAACACTTCCATGTTTTCCCCAAATTTCCCAGATTTCCTAGGCATAGGCATAATATTTCATTGTCAAGATAGGCGAAAAAGTTTGTGTCAAAGTATAAAAGCTTAACCCTCCTTTATCACTTTTTTTTTCATTGTGGTTGTTGTGATTCATTTATAACTTACACGAGCATAAATAAATTTGTTATAAAAAAAGAATATGTAGTAGACATGAAGGTAGATCTAGAGGAGGACTTAGGCAAGTAAAGAAAACTAAATCTGTTTCGACAATTTCAACGATGTTTTATTTTTCCATTGTGAAAGAAAAAGTTTATTTTAAAATAGATTTTATTTACTCCACTTAATCAAATATAACAAGCTTTGAATAAAGCTGTCTGTTTTTCTCTGTGTGAACGTCTGTGTGTATGACTGTGTGTATGACTGTCTGTACGACTGTGTGTATGTGATGTAAGCGAGTGTCCTGCACCTGATTTTCCATTCATACTTCGACTTCTTGACTCAGTGCTCTGGCACTTGCTATTTGACGGCAAACACACAGGTTGTGGTTTCGGGAACAGTTTTCTTGTCTCCTTTACAATTTCAACTCTTCATCACTTTTGTTTTGTCGTAGCTACCACAGAGTAACTATGTGTTGAGGTTTTTACAAATTTAAACAGAGTTACCTTCAGTGGGGATGTTATTTGTCGTTCATTTATTTAAATCTGGTTGTTTGGTCGTTTGTTCAAAAGCAGTCAGAATTTTTTTTTTAATTCCATGCACCTTTTCCTCGTACTTACATTTTGGAGTATTGCAATCTGTACAATGTTTTATTGATTGTGCTTCGTTCATGTCCTAAATTTATTTTGAAATACATCAAGTCTGCCATTTTAACATGTATCTTGCCTTACATTTTTCCTTTAGGTCGACAATACCAATGTCGGAAATTGATCGCAGGTTTGAATGCATGCATGTCACATTTTCAAAGCATTTTCTTGTTTTGTACACATTGGTTTCTTTTTCAGTCTTATTTAATGTCAAAGTATGATTTTTAAAAAGTGATGTAACATTTTTTAAAGATATATTTTGATCTACTAAATTTCCTAGAAGCAAAAAGTTTGGATTGAACAATACTTGAATTCAACATTTTTCAATGCATTGAGTGGGGGGGGGGGGGGGGGGGGGGGTGTAGCCGTGTGACCCTAGGAGAGAGCTTTGTTCTGTCTGATCCAAGATTGATCACGTCTGGTGCAATGATGAGAAATTACGGGCAGAATTTGCAGGTTTACAGTTGAAGCTTGTGTATCTAAACTAAAAAATCCTACAAAAAGTAACGTATACTGATGCAAATTGTATGATTATCACTAAGTACAGTCAATTTTTTTTTAAACTTCCTTCTGAGCTATAGCAAGCTAATAAATAAGAAGATTTTGTATCCTGCCTCAAATTTACGTAAAGGCATCCACCTGTTTAAATGCATCTCTAAATAAGCAGTCCCTTTTATTTAGAGTTTAGAAGGACCGTTGTGGTTTGAAAGATCGGGGTTACAATGAAAAATCTGTCAGGGTGTAGATGTGCCGCAGCAAGGCCGAGTTCTTCTGGCGTTGTTTGACTTAACCCGTCAAAGAGTTGAAATTATCAGGTCTTCTCCAACTCCGTAGAGCTGGTACTGATCTAACGTGCAATATATAGATACACATATACAAACACTCTGCTTCATATTGGATACTTCAGGAAGACCACGGTACAGGATTCACCAAAGATTTTTGTGATCTGTGGCAGACACACTGGCAGCCATTTTTTAAAAATGAATTTAGTGAAATTGGTTAGAGAGCTCGTCACACTTTAGCTTTACTTGGTATCAAATGTTTTAAATCAATACGCATCAGCTGTATGATCGTTTTTTGTCCATTGTCAACATTAAGTGATACCAAAAGCTCAACAAGACTGAAGTTTATTTGTAAAACATATGTATAAACAAAATATGATTCCACGTTTATTTATAGATTTCAGTTATATTTTCAAATCTCTATAAGCTTTAGCTGCCTTTCTGTTTCAGAGTTGTCCTTCTTATGTATTAGAATTTAGAACAGGTTTTTTTTGGGTGTGTAAATATCTTTTTCACTGTCAGCAACTCACACATTTAGATTATGTACTGTTTTTTTTGTATGGTAGAGAAATTCTTTCTTTGCACATTTTTTCCTACTTTTCTAATTGTCTCACTTCTGTTTAGATTTCTATTGTGGTTGGGACCGTCCAGATGTTTAAAACATGTACGGCGAGACTCAAACAATTTTTAGCCCTTAATCATTTTGTTTTCTTGAACAACAAATTGCTGAATAAAACAGTAACATGTGTAAAAATTTGTTAACAGCCCCTAGAGTTCTTCATCATTTGTCTGCTATTAACTGTATTGGTAAAAATTAAGAAATTATCCACACTTGTAAATCTAGTGTAAAAGAAAAAAAAAGAAGATTAAATCTAAAAGGAGGGGAATAGGCAGACTTCTGAAATTTGGACGGGTGAAATCTTGGCTAAAGTACATAGTTCTATAATATGGACGGCAAGATAACCGTTAGGTCTGGGAAATCACCTTCTATAGTGAACTTGGCATAAAGTTACGCATTAAGCTCTACACGGCTCGGTTGTTGTATGCTCAGGGAGGCGGCAGTGATGGGGTTAGAGTGTTGACTTCCAAAACAGAAGGGCCTGTTAAGAGTCTAGCTCTGGCAGATGTGTTCTTCCTTACTGGTTTGGTATTTTTCGGTATAAAATCCCGCGTCTTCGGTTCTGTGACCCCATCACTGTATAAAACTAGGAGACTAAACTCAAAGAGAGCTTTGGATTTTTTTTTGTGATCAAAGAGCACAAAAATAAGCACGTCTCAAGCTAAACATGCAGGCAGAATCGCCGGAATTATTGAGTAACTGATGCTCCATGTGGCTCCATGTAACTCCTTGTAGCTCCTCCAGCATATCAGTGTGGTTGATGGATCGGTATCAATCCCATGGTGCAGATTTTAATGGGATGATTTGTTACAATTAAAAAATTAATGTAAGGACAGAAAAAAAACATCGGCGAAATTTGTAAAACCAACCCAGGATCATTTAACCATTTTTGTGTGTGTGTGTGAAATCTCTAAACTAAAAAGAAAGAAAAATTGTCTTTATGATATTTCTGGGACAGCTTTTAGCAGACTAGCCTGGTAAAGTGAGAGTTATGTGAGTTAGATATAAAATGTATGTGAAAATGAAGTATGAAATGTATGTTCATGAACGTCATGTGACTGAGCTTGCCACCTAAATTTGATCTTCCGTTCAACCTGTGGATGTTCTGCTAGTACAAACATCCGGTTGTTTTTACTAACAACTTACAAGTGTTATAAGCTTTGATAAAGTTAGTTTGATTTATCTGTACTGCTTTGCCATGGAATTGAAAACCTGTGTCGTAGGGTTTTTGTGTTACTGTGTTGCAATAACAGTTTCTCATCCTCGACCTACTTGTAAGAGTGTAGACCTTGAATCGTTGATCATCACATATAGAATATAGAACTTTGTCGCCAGTCTGCATGTGTGGGTGATACAGAGAAAGAAAGCTTCCATGGGTGTACATGTAGGAACTTTTTTCATCTTTAGCGATGCCTACTCAGTAACATTTGTATATTACGATCTGTCGCTGCCATCTTGTAGTTATTTCTATTGTCATCCTTTCTTAATCTTTGCAAGTACTACGTGGTTTGTACAATGTTGCGACTGTGACAAGAAAGCGATATCTTG
This sequence comes from Elysia chlorotica, assembly GCA_003991915.1. Lineage (NCBI taxonomy): Eukaryota > Metazoa > Mollusca > Gastropoda > Plakobranchidae > Elysia > Elysia chlorotica. Next base: position 36,392 of record RQTK01001656.1, read on the forward strand.
CCTCGTCTTATTTCATCCAATAATAGTGATATATGGTAGGTTGGGTGTGGCTAGAATGAAATCTTTTGCTAACTCAAAACAATGATTATATAACTAATTTTTTGTTTGTTTATTTGTAAGACCAAAATCAGGATTTAGGGTTACTAAGTACAAAGAAAGCGCAGATTTCACCCCAGGCTGTGACACCCGAGCACATGACTTGCTGGGCGTCTAGATCCGCTTTCTCTCTGTACTTGACACCCTCGATGTTGAAATTACCGGTATAAAATTAAACTTGCAAGCCCACAGTGCAGCTAACGGTACCTTCTCTCCTGTACAGACCCATGTACTTGGGACTGCCGGGGATTGATCTTACCACATTTTGTTACAAGCTGCTGAATTTTGAGATTGAGGAATGTGTGTGTGAGATAGTCGCAGTTCTCTCCTCTACTTTGTTGACCTTCTACAACAGACAGCTTGAGGCTGCAAAGGGCGAAAGGCATGGCGGGAGAGGGGGGGGGGATACTGTAGCTCTGGATTAAAACATTAGCTTCCAATGCAGCAGGTCGGTGGTTCAAACCCCGCTCTAGCGACTTTGTCCGCTACTGGTTGGGTCGGTGTCAGTTTAATGTCAGTTTAATGTGACGGGCTGACCAGAGTCATGGTATCCCTGCAACACCTATCTGATCTGTTTGTCAACTGGATGGAAATGCATTAATCTACGCAGCAAGTTCAACACTGAACTTTTGCTTTATAAACAAAAAAAAGAAAAAGCAAAACTTAGCAGTTCTTGTCCATGTTTTTTCTCTCAATGATAATGGGAGTTAGAACTTGTTCGATTCATGTTAAGCTACAAGTACAAGCAAAACATGGTCATAATTTGTCATATTATGTCTTTGTGCTTTAGACACTACAGATTTTTCCCTCTTTTCTTAACAAGCATCCTTTGAACAGATTTCACAAATGATGTGTGTCTTTTTACTCTTACAGTCTTAGTCATAGTGAAATTTTGTCAGAACGTTTATTTTTTCTTCTTGGTCAATATTAGTTTTAAGGAAAATCATTTTTCACTACAAAGCAAGACAATGAAAATAATTATATTGTACATAGATACCTCAATATCTATCTTTATCAATACAAAATATGTTTTTTGTTTGTTTTTTCCAAGCTTTAAATTATAAACCATCTAGTGTTATTTACATTTGGGCGAGATGACCCAGAGATATTGACTCTAATATCACGTGCACACTGGGTGATCCTCACGCTAGGCCAGGCCCAACCTTTAGCTGTAGAGTGAGTGGATGAGTTCGGACCATCATACCTCATACCCTGTCGCGATGCGAATGAGCTGTAACAATGTCAACAGCTGAAACATGCACCTGTAAATACACCATAAGTGATTTTTTAGTTGTCAATATTCAATTTTCAAAATAAAAGTTCGAACATTTAACAGCAAAAAAAAATTAAAAAATTAAAGCTTAGAACTTGTAATAAACTTTTAAAGTTAACGTTTCAAAGATTATAGTTAAGGTAGCTAGATCTATAAATCCTACATGTTTGTTAAACCTGCAAACATTATTTATAATTATATAGCCTACTTTTCGTGTGTATGTGCCTTACCATTTTGCGTTCTCCAACCTTTATGACTTTGATGAACATTTGTCTTCTTCATTGATTTATCATTACCATTTAAATCACCATCACATAAATTGTGTAACAGTATAATATAATAAGCAATGAGTTTAATGTTACAGCACACGAATTCTCTGTATGATGACTGACTTTTATCTCGTCTCACATTTAAAAATAAAACTTTTCGATGAAGCGTAGATTTGTCATTTTATGATTAGCTTTAAAAAACGTTCTTTTTCTCATTAACCTTTTAATTCTTGAAAGTTTTATGTCAATGAAAATAAAATTTGAAATGAAGTTTTCTTGCTTTTCTTGTTTTTCTTATAAACTTTAGTTTATTAAAATGTCCCATGTTCATAGTTAAACCCTTTTGTGTACTCAGAATCTGAGTTGTTGTTAGTACACATGTACCACATACACAAAGTGTTGACAGTAAGACGTACATATTCGCTGGCTAGATAGTTGGATAGATCAATAGGTCGATAGACAGATAGATCGATGGATAGGTAGATTGATAGATGGATAGGTAGGTAGGTAGGTAGGTAGATAGATAGATAAATAAATAGATAGATCGATGTATAAATAGACAGGTATGTAGGCTAGATAAATAGGAAGATAGGCAGATAGATAAATTTTGAGCGTGCCCACCGGCCTGTCCTGTATTGAAGGTCTGGCCTGGTAGAAATGGGAGGGGTTGTAAAGTTTGTTAGGTTTAGAGACAGGCACATCAGAGGCTGGTCTTATTGTGTATAATGATTAACACGTTGATAGAAACGGTTATTTATAGATAGATAGCCTGTAAGTACAAAGTAAATGACCAAAACAATATGGGTAAGCGTACATTTTACATTACCACTACACTTACGCTTTTTGATAACCACTCTCACCATAATCGAGCTATCTAGATGTGTAGATGTATATATAATAGACAGGCAAATAGATAGGGTTGAAAGATATAACATACAGTAAAATATATTAATATATTGATAAATAGATGGATAGAACGATATATATATATATAAAAGATAGGCAGATCGATTGATTAAAAAAAAAAGATATATAGCTAGTAGATAGATAGATAAATAGATGACAGTGGCTACGTCGATATAGGCAAGGTGCCTATCTGCCTGCCTTGTATGTGATAGACTAATTACTAGGTCACGCACTCGTGTGATAGACTAATTACTAGTTCAAACACTCGTAGACAAGTGGGGGGGGGGGGGGGGAGGGGTGAAATGTAAGTCAGTGGAGAGAAATACGATTAAAACAAGCGTTAAAAGCGCACAGCAGAGACAACAGAGACAAACAGATAGAAACACTCTATGCAACCAGTGATCAGTCTGTACTCAAATTGTCGACAGTATACATGTATTAGTAATCAGAATAGTCAAAACGAAATGCGTTTTTTATTTTTTTTTTAAATAAAATAAAGAAAAACCGCCAAAGAAAGCCCATGTCCCCTCAAGACGTTTCTCATATCAATAGATTACAGGCTTTAACAGCAGCGTCGGGCTGAATGGAAAACTCCTGGGGCTGTTCAGTGTACAGAACCACCAAAGTTCTGGACAAAGCCAGCCTTTCCAATATTAAACCCAAATACGTTAGCTTTGACTTGACTTGACTTGACTTGTTTCCGCGGTATAGACCTTCTGGTCTGTACGCTGTTCCTAATGATTTTGGCATGCGTGGCGTAGGCTATGGCTGAAAAAGTTTCAGGGTGCTTTAGCAAGACTTTCAAGCAACACAAATAAATACAACGTTTGTCGCCAGATGCAAAATAAACAACAACAATCACACAAACCATAACAACTTGTAACAACAACAACATCGAAATACCGTACATTAAAGTTTCGGCATATGATTCATAGTGTAAACCATGTGCCGGTCGTAGACCTACTATTAAGAAATGCTAACCGATCTCTGACTACACATATCATACTGAGCCACTCAAGAAATGTTCTATTGAAGGAACCCCTCCCCCCTCTGCACCCCACCCTCTCGTTGTGACGACGTAAAATAAACCGACTCATTCCATAATTATAAATTGATGGCTTCAATGATGTTGCCGTGGTGTTTGCAACGATGGTTTGTAGTGGCACTGTAAAAATACTCCAACCAATTATATATAGCCCAGGTGAATGTTCCAATGACAGGAAGCGAGATCTGACAGGACTTGGGCCCCAGGACTGCCGTCATATAACTGAAGGAGTCTCGGGGTGACAGTTTGTTATTATTATGATCTGTGAAGCCATATTCAGTATCCGACTTAATTTGAGTTGGGAATAGTGGGACTGAAGCCCCAAGACCGGGGCCAGACGATGCCACTGTGCTTAACCGTAACAGCTTATACTTATAGAATGAGTTAGAAAATATATACATATGCTGTACATGAGTAAATATACCAGCTCATATCCAAGTTTACCTGCATTAGGCCCTATATACTTTTTTTTTTTTTAATTCACAACTTAATACATAGTAGGCCTACATGTATGCTTAAAATCTGTATACAAGTAGATAATAGACCAAAACACCTCATTGTTCGAGAAACAAAGGGAACAAATCTCAACATAAAAATAAAAGACAAAAATCCTTTTTATTTCACCATTGAAACGCACCTGCTCTGTCTTTCGTCGTGATTTATAATTGTACGGCATAGATCTATAAATAGCTATTTATATATCTATGTTGTACTGTTATGGAGAAAAAAGCGAAGTGGAAATAATAGGAAGTACGAGGTGCCACAAAAGATTAAAATCTGTTACTGGAAATTTCTCGAAATTTTCCATGAGGCAAAAAGAAAGTCTAAGAAAGTAAGAATCGAAAGTGGTCTTTCTGGGCTGACTAATCATAATATTATTCATCACACTGCAACTGCAAAACAGCGGATTAGAGGTCTAATAATCAATCAGATATTTTGGAAAAACACACTGTCGGACATCTGCAAGAGCCACAATGTCTAGCTCAAATGAGGTAAGTTGTCTTTTGCTGTCAATAAGTCAACGAGTTTGTATTAATTAGAATATATCTATTGACTTCTAGGGTACATAGATCTACTCTTTACTGCGGTTCAACCAGTAAACCCAGGCTCAATTCTAGATTCTACTTCTAGATCTATATAGACCCCCAAGAGGACCTCTAAATTCTAGCTCTGGGTTAGAGCTGGGTTATGATTTATCAAAACTATTACCGGTACTAGAATCTAGATCTAGATCTATACCAAAGTAATATATATGATTTAGAAAGTAAACATCATTTATATAACATGTCATCTAGATTAGATCATTAGGATGACTTCTTCTTCTTCTTCTTCCATTGAGATCACAGCCTCACAACTTGAGGACTTGTGTGAACTGCGCTTTTTTTGGACTCAACAAGCACTTTAGTCTGAGGTGGCTTTTGTGGTGCAGCAGTATGCTGACTGATGGTTTTCCTTAGCGGTTTCTGGACTCTGGTTTTGGGTCTGATCTATGGCTTTCACAGGAATTATGTTGATATTGCCGACTTTTGATTTAAAGGAGTCTAAGGAGCCAGAAGCCTTAATCTTTTCAGGCAGGTGGTTCCACAGTCTGACGGCTGATGGAAAGACGGAATATAAATGAACATTTGTTCTGGACCTTGGTATCATGAAGCATGCCGCCTGCTACTGCGTGTTCTATTGTTGTTCATAATAAGGTCTTCTGTTGGTATATGACATAGATGATTTATTGCTTTGTAGATTACTGTTACTTTGCTTTTAGCTCTTCTCTCTTGTTATGATGACCAATTTAGTTGGGACTGCAATTTACTGACACTGCTTTGTCTGTCATACTGATTATGGACGAATCTGGCTGCTCTTCTTTGGATATTTTCTAGTAGGTCAATATTATTTTGTTGGTGTGGGTCCCATGCATTACTGCTATATTCTAGAGTTGGTCTGACATACACTTCATACGCTTTTGCTTTGATGTTTTTGGGACACTGCGATAGATGGCGTTTAAGGAATGCTAGGTTTTTATTTGCTTTCTATAGTTGGTAATGTGTTCCCTCCAGTTTATCTGACTATCGATGGTAACTCCAAGGTATTTTGCACTTCCTGTTCTTTCGAGTTTGGTGTTGTCTATAAAATAGTCCTTGGTAATGGTATTTTTTTTCTTTGATATTGTAATTACTTGGCATTTTTGTGGGTGAAATTCCATCATCCATGTTTTTTCCCATTTTTGAAGTGTATTAAGATCTTTTTGGAGTATATTTGCATCATTTGGATTAACAATTTCTCTGTAGAGAAGGCTATCATCTGCGAAGAGTCTGAGTGATGTTCCTTTTGCTTGGCCGTTTGTTATGTCGTTTATATAGATTAGGAATAGTAATGGTCCTAATGCCGTCCCTTGTGGGACCCCTGATAGTACGGGTTTTGGTGTTGATTTTACTCCTTCTAAGATTACTTCCTGTGTTCTACCTTTCAAGAATGATGAGAGCCATTCGTGGATGTTACCGCCAATTCCATAAAATTTGAGTTTAAAGAGGAGGCTATCATGGTGAACTTTATCAAACGCTTTTGAGAAGTCAAGAAGAATGGCGTCTACTTGTCTATTCTTTTCTAATGTATTTATAAAGTCTCTACAGGTTGTTATTAGTTGTGTTTCACATGATCTCCCCTGCCTAAATCCGTGTTGGTTATCCCCTAGAATTTTATGATGGTCTAGATGGTCCATGACTGAGCTGTGTATTATGTGCTCTAGTATTTTACAGCTGATTGATGTTAGGGATACAGGTCTGTAATTTTCTGGGTTAGTCCTATCTCCTTTTTTGAACAGAGGCATGATGTTCGCTATTTTCCATTCTTCAGGAATTTTACCCTGGTTAATTGATGCCTGGAATAAGATGGTATAAACTTCCGTGAGTTCTTCAGCACAAATTTTTAGAAGACGGCCTGGGATGTTATCAGGTCCTGTGGCTTTGTTGGCATTAATTGTTGATAGAAGCTACACCCCTCTGGGGTTGATTTTAATATCTTTCATATTAGGGTATTGGTTTCCTTGCATTGATCCCATATCGTAATTTTTGGGGTTTGAAAATACAGATGAAAATTGTTCATTTAAAATTTCAGCTTTCTCTGATGCTTTTTGGTGTAATTTATTTTGTTCTTTAGGCGGACGATGAACATGCTTGGGTTTTCTCCCTCTTCTGGTGAACAAGTTCGGAAACGTTGCCTATATCCGTCTTCTGTCAGGTTATATCTCTTTTGCAGGACTTCCTTGACACGATCATAATCTGTGGCCTCGGTCTCTGAAAGACGACAAAACGCTTCTAACGCTCTTCCTGTCAGCAGTGCGGATAATGGTGTGCACCAGCTTTCCTTGGGCCATCCACTTGTGGTAGCGAATCGCTCAAACCGAAGTAGCCAAGAATCCAGGTCATCCTTTCTGTCCACAAAAGCCGGTAATTTAGGCATCTTGAATTTAGAATGCTCTCCTTCATGGACCGATCTTGTGCTGCCTGATGTAAGGTTGTGTTCACTTTGCTGACTTGCCTGTGCTTGTATCCTTGCCAACTCTAACTGTGTCCTCATTTCCTCCATCTTTAGTTCTTTCTCAGCTTGAAGTTTAGCTTCTCGCTCTTCCCTTTCAGCTTGAAGTTTAGCTTCTCGCTCTTCCTTTTCAGCTTGAAGTTTAGCTTCTCGCTCTTCCCTTTCAGCTTGAAGTTTAGCTTCTCGCTCTTCCCTTAGAAGTTTAGCTTCTCGCTCTTCCTTTTCAGCTTGGAGTTTGCGCAATTTATCCATTTGCTCAATAATAAATTTTTTCTTTTCATCTCCTCGTAACTGCAGTTCCTCAGCAAGTTCTTTGATTTCTTGAATGGACGACATTATGGAGCTTTAACAGCTGAGGGTGCGATATAAAGAAAGAGACGCTTCGAATACTGGCGCAAAACACACGACACGGTTTACGCAGAACACACTGACTCTAGATCTAACTTTAGATCTGATAAATTAGGCAAGCAAAACGCGTGTACCAGATATTAGCCGACGAAGGTTGGTAATCTAGATCTAGCTCTACGCTGGACCAATCTAGATCTCTAGATCTATTCTTCGATGCGCCGAACTTGTAGATTCGATCCCGGACGAGCCCCCAGTGTAACAGATTTGCTGGTGAGGTGGTAATCTGTTAGGCTCTGTTTGTCTAGGGGTATTAAAAATATTCACAGCCAATCACACGACTCGTCCAGAAAATAAATCCGAAGTCCGCAAGTAACAATTTCACTGTTTAATCCAACAAAAGGGCTATACTCTACAATGTTTGTAGGACGGCTCAATAGTACAATTACTGGAGTTTCAATGTAGACTCTGGAAAACAATGTTGACTCTTGCTAAATCTAATTAAGATTCTTATTTATACAAAATTTCGTCGAATCATCCAGAACAAGAATTACGTAAATCATAAGAGAATATTCTCGGTACATCTCTTTAGCAATTAACAACCAATCAGAACAAAGGTAAACAAGAGGTGACGAGGTGATTACTATTCTAGAACTAGCCGGAGGTTTCGAGAAGGGCTGTGTTCAGTAAGCAAAACTCACAATCAAATTCTTAGGCTTGAAATACAATCGTTATGCAAACAAACAAGATAATGTACATACATCTAGTCAATCCGCTACCCAAAAGTTACGCATCTAAAAAGGGTGAGGAAATGAATAGATCAACTTATAGTACAATGCGTTACAATAATTATTAATACAAACAAATCTAAAGCATTCGGAAACCCAAGATGGACACAGACCAAACAACAAAGCTTATAGTTGCTGTATTAAAAAATACTATTTCTATATGACAAAACTTACCTTTTGTACAGCAACAGAAACCTTCTCATTGCAGAATGGTTAAAAAAATTGTATAAGAAATTGGCTCTTCATTTACATTCATCTTTTTTTTTATAATTATAACTGAAACAATGCTTCTTCTTTTTTTTTTGCAATAATAACACACACTGGGAATTTTTCTCGTCACATGATTTTGTCGCTCTGACGTTTGGAGGGAAGGTGCGACCATCACTTTGTTTCTACATGCTCTCCCTTTTTTCCGCACAGTTTTATGTCGCCGATTTGTAGGGAAGGTGCGACCTCCACTGTGTTTCCACCCTTACTCAGTATGGAACACTCGCTTGAAAACCATAAAATTTCCATGAATAAACTGTGCCGCATCTGTGCCAATATGGTATTTAATGAAACAGAAGATGACATTAATAAATATTCACAAAACATACGCAAGATCGAACGCTTTCTTGATTTTCTTTCACATAGACCTATCATACCAAGAACTGGTTTAATTGCTATCGCTCTAGATTCAGTTCTTAACAAACATAGAATTATACTACAAGCATACTATATTAGATCGTTTGTATGGTATTTTTGTCACTATTATCTTCATTATTATTTGTTCATAGATCTCACAGAGATAATTGTGAAATAATTTCATTCTCTTACAAACAATCCATTTTTTATAGATAAAGCTGTCACCATTCAACTTACTTTTAACAATCTGAACAGAGCATTTAGTTTTTTTAAGTGCATAGTGCTTTGTCTCACACTAAACCAATACAACCAATCTTTATTCCAGAAATACATGCTGTAATAGACAACTTCATGATAGTATTCAGAAGAATTTTTCCACTTAAATTCATTTCCAAACAGCACATACTAGAGAAACATTGTATTCCACACATACAGCAATACAGGACAGGGCTGGGTCTGTTAGGAGAACAAGGTACAGAGAACAGTCATAATGATTTCAACAATCGAAAAACGCAGAGCTCATGGATTTACAAACGATCCAAAAAAATTACACCACTTATTGACCAGTCACTTGCTCCAGATCGCACCTGCTCTGCGTAAATGAACTGAAATTTTTTATTAAAACATAATGTAGGTAAAATGTCTTGCCGTGTTGTATTAAAGGAACTAGAAATCGTCATCCCATTAATAGAAAAAAAAACTTTAGCATATGTTAAATTTATTGTTTTTTGAATACCAGATAATTATTAACTCTTACTCCAGATCGCGTCTGCTCTCCGTAAATGAATTATGCTGTTGTTAAAAAATCATGTGTGTAAAATTTCTTTTTTTTTTATTGTTTTGAAATTGCATTTAAAAAGTAACATTGTATATATGTCTCTCTGATTATTTACAAGAATAATGTTTGTTGAAAACCTGTGATCAGGTATGTAATGCCTAAATAATACTAAGTAGAGAAAAAGATAGAAGTGTACTGATTGAGCTGCCAAGCTCACATTTTTTTCGGCAACACTTTGTAATTTGGTAATATAAATATATAAGATAGTGTAAACATTATGTACAAATCTAAAAAAAATCATGGTAACGTTTTTTTTATATTGAATATTTTATCTGATGAGTCGTTGATTCAGTAATGTAAAAAAATCGACTAGGCCATTTGTTATATGTCGTTTATATAGATTAGGACTTAGAATCTAGCTCTAAATTAAAACAATATGTAGGCCTAGATCTATATCAATCTTGTTTTAGTGGGTTTGGGAGAAAAAGAAAGGCTCAGAGGGTGTTTGAAGCACCACACACTACACATAGGGCACTCCTTTCAAGAGTTTTCTGGTCCGTAGCCTGTGAATGATAAAATGAGTGGGTGGGCGGGGTTTGATTATAAAAAATTAAAATAAATTACCTGCCAGCTGTACTCCCTGTCTTTTTGTCGTTATTTTTTTTTTTTTTAAAATTGACAAACATACACAAGCACATACAATTGATATGTTAAGCAATCAGCTCAACTATCTCTAGATATCTCTCACACCTGCTTGCTCAGTCTGTCTGTCTGTCTGTCTCTTTCTCTCTCTCTCTCTCCGCAGGTTGACTGACTTCAATGTAATCGAATCCCATCCACTCACCCATCGAATTGTCAATTATTTTGCCTACCCACCCATCGAATTTTACCCACCCACCCATTTGATGGCCCACAGGCTAGGGACCACAAAACTCAAGGAGTGCCACACATACTGACATAGTATCATCGTCTCTAGCTAGTAGCCATTGCCCTCTAGTTCTAGGTGTTCTACATTAAAGCTCAACTCCTTGAGCACTGACTTGCTGTGCTCAAGGACCTATGCTGCATAACAAAACAAGTCGCCAATCAGGTTAAATAAAGGCACTACTTATAGTTTTGAAGTCCCTAGTCTGTGGGCGATCAAATGGGTTCAATCATAGTCACAATATATCAAAAGCATGTATCTCACATGTAGAAATTTTTTTTAAGTTGTATCTGCCACTTCATGACGATCAGTTTTCTTACGGTTCCTTGCAATCCTATTAAGATGGGGTGCGGTGCCTATCAGGACTTGTGGCAACGTCCCTCCACTTCTCTCTGTTCTCAGCTTTCACAATTATTGGCTCTACTAGACCATCTTCCTAGCCTCTAACTCGCCTTTCACCTTACTAGTTGGAAAGATTCACTCTGCGTATGACATGGTCAGCCAACTTTGCTTGTTGTGTTCTGATTTCATTATTGCATTAAACATCCAGACATATTTTCCATGGCATGGAACAGATTTTCAGTGATTTGGCCAGCAATGCTCATGAAAATATATCACACTAATTTTAACGTTTTCTCAAAATGCATGGTATACATGTTTTGAAACAGGACATCTTTAGATGGAATACATTTTTTGTAGATTTGAAAACTAGTTTTTATCTTTCAAATATAATGTCTACTCTCAGCGGTTTCGTGTACGCAATGTGACTTGTTTTATACTTTTTTCATTTTTGTCTACCTGCAATCGCTCCAGCCTGGGATCAGTCGGACAAATTCATGAAGCTTTACCTCACACTCGACAATCTGGGAAGCATCGGGGACCAAGACGTGCTGTCAGAGTTCACAGACAGGTGAATAGCGACTTAATGGGGGGGAGTCACCTCAGTGAATTGGGATAGTTTTAGACTAGATGTAACTGAGATGTATCTAATGTGGAAGCTACGTTGTATACATAAGACGATCAGCTCATTTAGGATGACAAGTTTATCATGAACTAATTACATTTTGGTCTGATATTCACGTGTTTTAGTCCAGTGTGTTTGCTCCAAATTCTATGAAAGTGAACAAGAAATAGGCACACACAGGACAGTTAAAATGTAACCGTAATTCTGATTGATGGGGCTAGAGTGAATATAGAATTAATCACATACTTGCTATGAATGCCCTCAGATAAATGTAGATTAACTAGATTAAAGTCTGTATGGGTAAAGAGGGAAATGCGGGTGGTGTTTCACATTTTGGGTATAGTTCATGTCTGTTAGCCAGTAATAGCAATACATGTATTTCCTTAAACAAATATAACCATTCATGAATTCAGGGACCTCCCACAGCCTGTAGCCTTTTAGGTTTAGTTATAGAACTTATATTCCTATATAATTTAAGGAAGTAAAATCACAGTTTGGAAGTTGAGGGGAAAAGTCGCAAAAGGATGACATGGAAGAAAATATCACAGAAAGTTACACCAGCTCTGTATTATACTATATAGGACACAGACATATGAAAAACTAAACTTGTTATTCAATGATATTCTTACATCTTAGATCTGTCACTGTGAAAGTCAAGTTCCAGAAAAAGATCTCTACGCTCCACATCGCTCGCTTGTGCGAGGACATTCTAGCAAAGGAAAGTTACGTTAAGGTGAGGAGGGTTCTGTAAAAATTTTTTTCCCCAGGTTACTGCAATGATATTAGGTTAGGGTTAAAGTTCTAATAGCTTCAGTGCCTCGGAGAAAGCCAAACCATTTTAAAATGTTTTGTAGGCAAAATGTGTATGTGGTCAGACTGGTCTGCAACCAATTCTAGTTACAACTCGGGTATTGAAATTTAATTCGGACACATGTAGCTCTTAAAAATTATGCCTGTTTAACTTTAAACACTATATTTTTCCTCCCTGAATAACAATAATAATAATAATAATAATAACAATAATAATACAGTTTATTTATGGAGCGCCATATCCAACAAACTCAGCTGATGGCGCTTTTACATTATATAAATCTCATTTTAAAATAGAATATGACATGGAACTTAAATAAAAATAAGATAAGATAATCCTTTATTATCCCATAGGGAAATTTTTCTTGGTCATACATACATAAATACACCAGTTGTACATGTGTGACATAAAAAAAATAGTGATGATAATAATGGTAATTATGCATAGCTTACTAGTATTAATTCTAATGACGCACGTTGAATAGGCCTGTTATTAAGTACTCCATGTAATTATGATAATAAAATATAAGGAGTGATTTAAAACACACAACTCTTCACGCATATACAAGAATACATTTAACACTGCATACAAACACAAAGTAAAATACATGAAATATTAAAATAAGTCAAGGTAAGCCTTTATTATCACATACAAAAACCTTTCTTAGTTGTACATTATACACATTTGATTCAATTTAACATCAATACATAAAATTATACCTATTATGTGAGAGGAGCTTTAGCAGCTTTTTGAAACGTCGCTTCTGAGTCAGTGTATCTCAGTTGTTATGATAGACTATTCCACTGGCTGCACTGGAGGCTCTCTTACCATCCTTTTTATTTCTGGATCTTTTAACAATAAAAAGTCTTTTCCCGCTGGAACAAAGGGCTCATGGTGGTAAGTAGGGAGAGGAAATTGAACAAATAAAATGGAACAGATTCGTTGAGACATCTGTAACGGAGAATTGATGTTTTATATTCAGTGCATGATTTTACTGGCAACCAGTGTAGATACTTAAGGAGAGGTGTTACAAACAATGGCGTCATACAATTTATTTTTATGACGTGTTTGGGTGTGAGATCGACCAGTGTGATACGCACTCGTGCAATGTTATTATTAATTTTTTAAAATGAACTACATGTTGTTACATCTTTCCTGTTATTTCAGAAAAAATCTGACTACGTCCTGGTCATGATGAAAAAGTCAGAAAGTGGGAAGACATGGCCGTGGGTGACGGAGCGAGAGAAGAAAACCAAGGAAAAAGACAAGTACGTTCAACATCGCTAACTTAAAGTGGATAATACTTATATCTTCTGGGCTTTTTAAGAATAATTTCATGTGCAAAAACTTATTGAAATTACACAGGAACTTCTTATTATGACCTGAAGTCCCAATACTATTATTGACTATAACTCATGTTTGAAATAGTTATACATTTTTTAACTAATACATGTATGCCAACCAGTACATATAATACATATTTGAACTCTCAAGTACATCCGTCCCTATCTGGTTGAAAAGATACATATTTGACGGTATACAGCTAAAAATTGGGTGTGACGTTGATAGCTTGGTACTTGCGATCATTTTCACAATAACGCCCGGTTAGCCCAGCCGTTTACTGGGCCCACTCACTTCTTTAATGTCTCATAAATACCCCCTATGCTTCATGGCACATGGATCGGCTTATTCTCATATCAACTAGTTACTGGTTGGGTCGGTGTCAGTATAAAGGTGACTGGCTGAGACAGAAGTCATGGTATCTCCGCCCTGTCTCGTCTGTGGCAGCACATAAAATTGTCAGACCTCCGTCTTGGGGCCTGTCCACAATATAGCCTCTACAGTGCTGGTGTTGGACGTTAAAATCAACTCAACTTACTCATGTCAACTTGTAGATTAATCTTTCACCTGCATCTCTTTTAGGGAAAAAATGCGGTAAATGGTGTAATGCATGTACTATAGCGGCACTTATGCTTCCGCTGCCAGCGATCTGGCCATCCGGGACTCCCTTGGGTGTTGGAGAGAGAGTTTGTTTCCAAGAATCCAGTTTTATGGGCGACTAGTTAGACTAGTTTTGACTCAAAACCATTTTTGCTGTCAAGCGCTGATCGCCTCGCAGTTTTTGCGTAAGATGAGACAATTTCATATTTTGCATAGCCAGGCACAATCTCTGCCACTCCCTAACACACACACACACACACACACACTTCCGGTGAGTGGTGCATTATTGCATATTCCTCAAAGATGTTATACATACTGTACAAGATCTTTGATTTTACTTTACTAGGTAGTGACTGTAAAAACCAATGTCTCTCTCTCTCTCTCTCTCACTCTCTCTCTCTCTCTCTCTCCCTCATGTTGTACCTGCTCTGTTCTCCAGGCCCAAGGTTGACGACAGCGACCCCAGCGCGGGCATCACTAGCTGCTCTCTCTCTCTCTCTCTCTCTCTCACTCTCTCTCTCTCTCTCTCTCTCTCTCTCTCTCTCTCTCTCTCTCTCTCTCTCTCTCTCTCTCTCTCTCTCTCTCTCTCTCTCTCTCTCTCTCTCCCTCCCCCTCATGTTGTACCTGCTCTGTTCTCCAGGCCCAAGGTTGACGACAGCGACCCCAGCGCGGGCATCACTAGCTGCTCTCTCTCTCTCTCTCTCTCTCTCTCTCTCTCTCTCTCTCTCTCTCTCTCTCTCTCTCTCCCTCTCCCTCATGTTCTACCTGCTTTGTTCTCCAGGCCCAAGGTAGACGACAGTGATCCCAGCGCGGGCATCACGAGCCTCCTGAAGAACATGTACGATGACGGCGATGACGAGATGAAGCGAACCATCTCCAAGGCGTTCTACGAGTCGCAGATGAAGCAGGCGTCGGGGGCCGACCCCATGGCAGATCTGGGGGGGCTCTGATACGGGTCTCAGTCTCGGTCTCGGTCTGTGTTGGTTACGTTAGTACACGGTGTGTGTATGTTTGGGTGTGTGCTGGTGAGATTTATGAAGTCACTGTCGTCGAGTGGATACAATGATGGAATTGTTAGGTTTTCAAGCAGAGCAAATGTGATTTACAAGCTTTGGTGTTTGATCGATTTATTGATGCTTCACTTTCAGAGTCATTCTTCATGTTAATTTGTGTAACGGTCATAATTATGTTTTGGATTAGAGCTTTTCTCTAATCGGTAATTGTGAATGAGCGTAAAGATAAAAATGTCTAGTTATTGATAGATCTCAGCTCATACAAAAAACAAAAATTGTTTAATTGCTTTGGCAAAAAAAAATGTATAAACTTGCTACAAAAATGTTTTTTTTTGTGTTTTCTTTACATCGCAAATGTACCCATTTTCGCTCTATCTTCTTTTATAAATTCTAAAATAGACAAATTTTTGAGTAATCTGCAAAGGAACATTTTTTACAAATGTATTAAGAAAAAAGATTTTATTTTGCACACCACATTAGCATAATTTGGGCAAACAATTAAGAGGAGAAAACGAACTGCTTGTTCCATAAAAAAAACAAAAAACAACAACATCGGTGTGGCCTGCATTGACTTGATAATTTGGCAATGTGTATGACAACAAAAAGCGCTCCTAGTTTATGAAAATTTTTGTCGGTTTTGTGAACAATATTTAGTTATGATCTTTTGAACGCTTTGTAAGACAAAGAACAAATGTACATATAGGTGTTGATTAGCTGTCTTTGGTTCCTAAAATGACTTTGAGGTGTACAACTAGTACTAGAGCTCCTCTCCGTTATTTTAACATTTATTAGTGATATCAAAAAGAATAGCAGCAAAAAACATACAAGTTACAAAGGGGCTCCAAGTCTACATTCTCAATTTACACAGATAATGAGATATGAATAAGTGAGATTGACCAATTTGGTTTTATATTGTGTACATTGTTTTACTGTAATTTTTGCAACTAAAACTGTTTTTCAAACCCAGAAATGAAAAAAAAATGAATTTTGATAAAATAAATTGATTTCATCAGCTCAAGTTCGATTTTCTTCCTTCCGCTTCTCCACGTGTCATGGTGTCCTTGTGTGGTAGAACGTAGAAAGGTCCAATGTTACAGTGCCTGAGTGAAGTCTTAGTTTTTGACGTTACAAAAAACAACCAAGCCTTTGTTTTAGAACGATCGTTTCTTTTATTTTCAGTAATGAATTAGATCAATTTATTGATGTATTAAACCCACACTTACATTAAAACACAGAAGCTTACAACATACCAATATTATCAATGTATGTCGACTTAGACCATCAGAGTTACATAACATGTCAGCCTCAGAGAGTGACTCTTGGTGTGCATGGCTGGACTTCTGTTTCTACGGGTTCTTTCATTACCTTCTGCAACACCCAACTCTTCTAAAACAGACTGGTGACCTAGAGTTAGAACATGCCTGCATTATTAACTGATCTAGAACATGCCAGGGTTAGACAGTGGCCAAGAGTTATGCAGTGGTCCAGAGCTATGTAGTCACTAGTGGCCCTAACCCTTCCTGCATCATGGATTGCATGGCTGGACTTCTACGGGTTCTTTCATAACCTTCTGCAACACCAAGTCTTCTAAAACAGACTGGTGACCTAAAGTTAGAACATGCCAGGATCATTAACTAATCAGTAATCTAGAACATGCCAGGATCATACAGTGGTCCAGCGTTATGCAGTGGTCCTGAATCGTACAGTGGCCCCATCCCTCCCTGCATCATGGAGTGCATGGCGTGGACCTCCCGCTCCAGGTCACGGAACTTGTGGATGGGGACGTAGGCTCCCCCCAGGACCAAGTCAAGCTGGGCAGGAAGGGAGGGTAGAGAGCATAGTAACTGTTGTAAGGACAAAAAAAAACATCAACAAACACGGTCTGATAAATGTATGGCGACTTCGGGTGATTGCGGCGCTCCTGAGATATTTCCACCCTGGGAAAGTCCTTAGTCGAACGAACTGGATCATTTCATTTTGTTATACACGAGGCACACACATAACAGTTAAACTCATCTTGTTTTGATAAAATAAAACAACAAATTGGCGGGTGGATTTCATCAGGTCTAGAATGAAAAATAAAACAAGAGTTCACATTTTTTGAGCTCACATTTTAACAAAATGAGCCGCTTTTTATTACTGATTAGTGGTTAGGTTACTTTGTTTAATTATAAGATACATTTAAAAAAAACTCTCAACCTTGAAAGATAAGTATTTCCTCATAAGTATTTTCATCGCTCAGCAAGTTGCGGGAAAGAAAAGCTAAAGATCTTTGATTCAGAGGAGGAAGGTAGACAGAGAGGCGCGAGGAGGGTGCATTATGTAGGTCATACATTTATGTACTAGGTGTGGCTCGCAGCGCCAGACTCAGTTCAAGACTAAATGAAATACATGTAACAACAGGGAATCATTAGAGAGGTTATTGGTGGTCAATACCCTGATCCAGCCAGAGATCGCAATGATGATGACCGTGATGATGGTGGTGATGATGATGCTTTTAATGGTGAAGAAGGTGATGATAATGATGATGAACGTGATGATGTTAATAATGATGGTCGTGATAATGGTCATGTTAATGATGATGATGATGATCGTGATGATGATGTTGTTAATGATGATAAACCCACATTTATGCCTACACTCACCAAGAAGAGAATGGCCTCCACAGCGATATCGATGACGGGTCCCAGAGGTCCGTCCAGAAGCCGCTGGGCTGCCGGGTTGTCTCGGTGATGCCAGCGATGCCGAAGCGCTCCCGCCACCCGGCTTCCGCTTGCTGCGCCAGACATGCGCAGAGCACGGCCACTGTCACACCCGTGAGAAGGAAGCGGGAAGTCATGGTGGTGTGGGTTCTGCTGGGATTGGGGAAAACAACAACAGGGATAATATCTTACCCTTAAATACAGAGTACACTGTACAGTGATCTTACCTTTAAATACAGAGTACACTGTACAGTGATCTTACCTTTAAATACAGAGTACACTGTACAGTGATCTTACCTTTAAATACAGAGTACACTGTACAGTGATCTTACCTTTAAATACAGAGTACACTGTACAGTGATCTTACCTTTAAATACAGAGTACACTGTACAGTGATCTTACCTTTAAAAAGACAGCACAGTGGTCTTACCCTTACATAGCGAGTACAGTTATCTAACCTTTAACTGCAGAGTACAATGACCTTACCTTTAAATACATAGGAATGATCTTACCCCCAAATAGAGAGTCCAGAGGTCTTACCTTAAACTACAGAGTACAGTGATCTTACCCTTAAATAGATGGTGCAGTTATCGTACCTTTAAATACAGATTACAGTGGTCTTACCTTTACTACAGAGTAGACCTACAGTGATCTTACCTTTAAATGCAGAGTACAGTAATCTTACCTTTAAATGCTAAATTCAGTGATCTTACGTTAAATACAGTGTACATTGTTCTTACCTTTAACTACAGAGTACAATGATCTTACCTTTAAATACAGAGTACAATGGTCTTACCATTAACTGCAAAATAGAACAATCTTACCCTTAAGTACAGAGTACAGTGATCTTACCTTTAACTGCAAAGTGCAACGATATTACCTTTAAATACAGAGTACATTAATCTTATCTTTAACTGCATAGTACAGTAATCTTACCTTTAAAGACAGAGTACAGTAATCTTACCTTTAAGTGCAGACTACAATGTTCTTACCTTTAAATACAGAGTACATTGATCTTACCTTTAACTACAGTGTCCAATGTTATATATATTATCTTTAAATACAGAGTACATTAATCTTACCTTTAACTGCAGAGTACAGTAACCTTACCTTTAACTACAGAGTCAAATGATATTACCTTTAAATACAGAGTACAGTTATCTTACCTTAAATACATAGTACAGTAATATTACCTTTAAGTACAGACTACAATGTTCTTGCCTTTAAACACAGAGTACATTGATCTTACCTTTAACTACAGTGTCCAATGTTATATATATTATCTTTAAATACAGAGTACATTAATCTTACCTTTAACTGCAGAGTACAGTAACATTACCTTAAATACAGAGTACAATGATCTTACCCAATACGTTGTGGGGGCGCGGTGGTCCAGGGGTAGAACACCGGCTTCCGGCGCAAAAGGTCCCGAGTTTGAATCCTGGCTGTTGCGTTCCCTACTGGTTGGTATCGGTGTCAGTATAATGTGACCAGCTGAGACAGGAGTCATGGTATCCTCGCCCTGTCTCGTGTGTGGCAGCACATAAAATTGTCAGACGTCCGTCTTGGGGCCCGTCCACAATATAGCCTATATTATTGCTGCTGTTGGACGTTAAACCAACCAACCCAACCAACCAACCAACCCAATACATTGTGCAGTGATCTTACCTTTAAATGCTGTGTACCATGGGCGGATCAATCGCTGCTTCTATGAAGTTTAGAGCTTGTCAAAGAATCTGAAAAGGCATACAGCGTCGACATCGCTTATATAGCCCTGTGGGTGTGTGCAAAGGGCAGGTCTACAAAGCTATGAAAAAGTGTTTACCCCCTCTTAGTCTAACATAGAATAGGAGTTTTAATTTTTACTGAAAAATTCGCACTCCCGTTGAGGCATGAACAAAGAATTATTGTTATCATTGAGAATAATTATATAACCCTTTGGTTGTGAAGACTTAGATGCGTGAATACATTTGAAGAGAGGGTTTCCTTCCTAATATTAATTTAGAGAAAAAGAAAAGAAAATAGCAAGTTCTGTAATGAACGATAGAGTGCGAAGTAGGGATTAGATCGCTGGCGAAAGTAAAAAGAATGTATTTTGTAAAAATGTATATGTCTCTATGCATGTAGATAGTGAGAATCTTTTTGGAGTTCGGGGAGGAAAGGGGGTAGGGGAAGTACGTATTTGACTGATGAAGATAATGAATGAGGAGTGTTGATTGATACCAAATGATTTTAGAAATTGTGTGACTATGAGCACTGTATGTACCAATCACCTGCAGCCACAAGGAGGAAATGTCCTTGTGGAAGGAGGAGGAGGCCTTCATGTTTCAGGTTTGTAACATGCCGAACGGGGTCGGGTACAGAATACGGAAAAGACAGACAGGTAGGGGTAGGGAAACATTAAAACAGATAAGAAGAGAAACGAGACAGAGAGCAAAATAAAAAGAGAAAGAAAGAAAGAAAGACAGAAGGACAGTTTTCAATTAGATGAAGATGATGAAACTGATACAGAGGTTGATAATGACGGTAAAAATGAGATAGAGTTAGAGAAAAAAAATGAGAGACAGACAGACAAAAGCAGAGAGACTGTTAGATATTTAGAGTGAGAGATAGGAAGACAGAGACACAAAAATGAGAGATAGAGCGTGCCTGGCATGTAAGAAAGATTATTGTTTTACTAAGAATTATGGCGTGCAAAAAATTACATGTATTAGGGGAGGGGGAGACCTGTGGACGCTGTCTTTGGTTGGAATTTCAAAATAATAACATTGATAATAATAATAATAATAATAATAATACTCATCTCTCTCTCTCTCTCTCTCTCTCTCTCTCTCTCTCTCTCTCTCTCTCTCTCTCTCTTCTCTCTCTCTCTCTCTTTCTCTCTCTCTCTTTCTCTCTCTCTCTCTCTCTCTTCTCTCTCTCTCTCTCTCTCTCTCTCTCTCTTTCTCTCTCTCTCTCTAAACCTCTTCTGAAATATGTTGTTGCTGTTGTCTCACTGGTGCTGTGTTGGGGGTGGGGGGGAGTGGGAAGGAGAGGGGGGGGGGGGGGGGGGAGAGAGGGAGGATTCTGTGTGTGTGTGTGTGTGTGGCTTTTTGTTCGTGTTTTTTTTGTTGTTTTTTTTGATGGGTGGGTTTTGTTTTTATTCTACAGTATTTGTTTTGCTGGCTGTCAGTGTCATCAATACAGTTTCTCAGCTTCACTTCTGTCAGTCAGTCTCTCCCCGAAAATCCAAATTTTTTTTCTCTTTTTGCTCCAAAGGCTTACGGTACCTTTGGCTGTGCTTTCGCTTTTCTTGGTTCGTTGAAGAACTTTGCGTTGAGCGGCGGGACCCACGAGCGGGATATCCTCGTTGTGGCAGATCGCGTTCTGTACTGACACCGACCCAACCAGTGAAGGAAGACTTGGCAACCAGCGGGGCTCGAACCCGGATATATCCTGCTAGTGCTACAAAAACACAACAAAAAAGCAAAAAAAATAACGTGCACTGATGTCCGCGGGCCAGCTGGCCACCCGACTGTGACACTGACCAAGTGACCACACGCCCGAGCAGTGACATCCTGACTTCAGCCCTGCGTTGCCTGGAGAACCTGGTACAACTACCTGCCGACAGAACTGCATCACCCGGGGCGCGCTGGTCTAGGGCGGTGCGCGCCTTGCACTAGGCAGGTTCGGAGCTCTATCCCCGCACTGAACGCCGCTACTGCTTGGTCCTGTGTCAGTCGAATGTGCTCTCTCTCTCTCTCTCTCTCTCTCTGTGTCTCTCTCTCTCTCTCTCTCTCTCTCTCTCTCTCTCTCTCTCT
>RQTK01001657.1:0-15510 GCA_003991915.1 Elysia chlorotica
CTATGTTCCACCACTGCCCTGTCTTAATTTTCTGAAGGCCTTTTCAATGGGATCTGTAGTGAACTTTCCAAGTAAAACATAGTCGGAAGATTCCAACAAATATTTAACAAGATTATTGATGCCATTGCATGTATAGATGCTGGATTGCTAGAGAGGTATCACAGGTTAATTTCTTCACTCTTTTACCTTGTTCTCCTTGTAAATCTAATGCAAAGACAGAAAACTCCTTTATATTGTTTAATCGAGCATCATCTTGAGAATAAATGGCTTCACGCAGAGGGTCTCAAAGACGTTTGGCTTCAAAAATAGATTTTACATTCATTATCTTCCAAAATTCAATCACTTTAGAAATAAAATGTACTGTCCCATCCACATTGTCCTCTTGCATACCATTTGCCTCCATCCATTTTTCTCCTTCTACTTAATCCCTTGGTAATCGATAGACAGTAATTTTGTCATTAGCATTGTAGTTAGAATTGCAACCAGTGACACAGCATTTCCTTCCTATGTTGCTCAGTATTGGTAGATCAGATTTGACGATAGTTTAAGACTTTAGTTCGTTCAGTGAACATAGTCAACAATTTTGTAAATGTTGCTAAAAAGGCCAAGCTTTTCCATTCATTCAACCATGTTGCTGAATTATCATTTATAATCTAAAAAGAATTATAGGAAAAGAGAAATGAATTGGCTATATCACTACATAAGCGGACGATCCAAGACTTCCTCAATATTACAATGCCCTATTCACTTCACTTCAGTATCACTAGATCTATGACTTGGACTACAAACTACAGTAGGCTTATGAGTTTACAAAGTAAACACTTGTTAACTCCCATAGTTTAGATCTAGATCTAGATTTAGATCTAGATCTGAATTTTTTGATCTTTATATCTAGTATTATTGATCTAGATCTAGTAATTTTTTTGTATCATACATTGCAGTCACTAGATCTAAGTGGAGAAAGTTTTCTAAATAAGATATTCTCACCTTTTAGGTTCAGCAAAAAACAACATTGCTGTCAATAAAAGAGATAAATCCTCAAAAAATTGATCCTAATCGAAAGCTAAGGAGGCTTCCATCTTGGAAATATTTAACTTTGCCTTGTTTGCACCATCCCAAGTTAAATTCCAAAACATTTGTAGACCTTTTCTAAGTAAACTAGATTTATGTAATCTTACTTAAAAGTAATTTTTATTTTTTTTCCAAATGTTGAATTAATATGATTAACTTTTAAAAATATAAAAAAAACATTTCATGGGCCTTGAAAGTGGTGAAAGACGTTTGGTCTTTAGAAAATAATAATTTTGGCTTCTAGTCTGGACTTAGGTGGCTTCAACAGAGAGAAGTAATCACCGCCTCCACATTTTAAATGGTCTGCACGATGAGGAGGCTGTTAATATAGTAAGCTATGATCCACACGCATACACCAGGTTTCCTCAACTCCGCCCTTTCTCAAGACTGTCTGCCTGCGCTCGTTTAGTTTTTGATCGGTCTATTCCTCGCCGATCGTTGCAGTAGTTGCCCCTCTGTGAACTTGGGCCCAGTTCACTCGCTAATGCTAAATTTATCCTTGCAGTGTTTATGTATTTCAATTAGGTTTTATGAAAAACAGAGTCACTTTTTGATGTATAAAAAAAAATAAAAGGATTGAAAGACTAAGAGGGATATGTTCTCATGCTTTGGAATAACAATATGTGTTAAATAAAGTTTATTTAATACTGCAATGTTGTTTAAAGTAGTGGGGTTTATAAGTCACAGTAACACAGATAAATAGAGTCCATAGAAAATGATCATTAATAAATATTTCAAGTGATGTTGTCTACCAGGCTCTGGAATCTCTGAACAAGAAAGACATGACGGAGATCAAATCGTACGGCCGGCCGCCAGCGCTCGTGGAGAAAGTCATGGAGGCGGTGATGATCCTGAGAGGGGCCGACCCGACCTGGGCAGAGGCCAAGAAACATCTAGGTTGATCTTAACACCCGCGTCATTAACCTGTACTTCTCTCTCTGTATGTGTCTCTCTCTCTTGCGGGCAGAGGCCAAGAAACACCTAGGTCGATATTAACACCCGCGTCATTAACCCGTACTTCTGTCTCTATATGTGTCTCTCTCTCTCTCGGGCAGAGGCCAAGAAACATCTAGGTCGATATTAACACCCGCGTCATTAACCTGTACTTCTCTCTCGTCATGTGTCTGTCTCTCTCTCTCTTGCGGGCAGAGGCCAAGAAACACCTAGGTCGATATTAACACCCGCGTCATTAACCTGTACTTCTGTCTCTATATGTGTCTCTCTCTCTTGCGGGCAGAGGCCAAGAAACAGCTAGGTCGATATTAACACCAGCGTCTTGATGCAGTATTCCATTAACTTTTACTTCTGTCTAGTCATGTATCTGTCTCTCTCTCTTGCTCTCTTTTTCTCTATCTATCTTTCTATCTACCTATCTATTTACCTGTGTATGTTTATATCCTTTCCATCATCTTTATTGACAAACCTGAGGGTTTCCCTGACTCTCTGTCTCATATTGCACAAACATTTTTTAAAACTTTTCCCTCTGCACACCCCTTCTACTTTTTCTGTTACATTGTGGTACATTGCGTTTTATAGGAAGTTAATAGTCATCCTGCTTAAAATTATTTTCAATACTTGCTACAACTGTGAAGAGATAAATATTTCTACTTTATTGACAAGGCAATTTGTTACCTAACAATCAGATTTCAACAGTTTGAAGCTTCAAGTATTTTTTATATTATTGTATCTTGAAGCCGTTTTCCTCACAACTTCTGAGCGCTACTTGAACCCACGCTCTGAACAATAATTACTGTTCAATTAAGACAGGTGGGCAGAACTTTCTCAAACAGCTGCCCAATTACGACAGGGACATTTGATCGCTTTATTCATCGCATTATGTTTTCAAACGCACTTGAAGACTAGAAATACGGATAGTGAAAAAGGTGTTTTAGCAACCTGTTGTAGGTTTAAGCTGAACTAACATATCTCACCTCTTCCAGGCTAAGCAGAAATTATTCAAACAAATTATTTACTCTGACAAGAACAATAACTCTTCACTTTGCTGACTTAATGGTCTATCTTGTAGACCAAAATAACACTAACCAGCCATAGGAATGATTAAATAATTCTCCATCTATCTGTTCTATGAGGAGAAAATCAGCTGGCCCAAGTTTTTCTAAATTTTATTATTGAACCACCAACATTTAACAAAATAGACAATTTTCCACAAATTCTTTTTTTTTTTAAACTACTGGTTTTAAGATCCACCATTAAGCTGGCAACGTTACGAACTGGGCTCGCCTCTCCACAGGTGAGCAGACCTTCCTGAAGCAGCTGTCCTATTACGACAAGGACAACATCTCGGACCGCGTCCTCAAGAAGATTGGCCAGTACGTTGCGCAGGCCGACTTCCACCCTGAGATCATCGGGCGCGTGTCCCTGGCCGCCAAGTCGCTGTGCATGTGGGTGCGCGCCATGGAGATGTACGGCCGCATCTATCGCGTCGTGGAGCCCAAGCGTCAGAGACTCAACGCTGCCATGGCCGTGCTGAGAGAGAAGCAGGCCGCACTCGCAGACGCAAAGGCTAAACTCGCTGAGGTGAGTGGGTCATCAAATCAGTTGGTTTCATTTTGTGTTTGAAACCTACGATTTGTCAAAAAATTATCTGCCCGATTTTGTCCCCTGCTGGTTGAGTCCTTGTCAGTATAAAATCACTAGCCCAGTGAAACAGGAGTCAGTATAATATCACTAGCTCAGTGAAACAGGAGTCAGTATAATATCACTAGCCCAGTGAAACAGGAGTCAGTATAATATCACTAGCCCAGTGAAACTGGAGTCAAGGTCCCCCTGCACTTTACAGCTCTTGGGGTTCTACTAATCTACCCTTATGGTTTCATTATTAAGATTAATTACAGCCATGCAAGAGCAATTCATTTCATTTTGACTTTGTACCACTTTTATTTTAAGGGAACAGTCTTGGGGCCCGTTCACTACATTTGAACGTAAGCAACAAACAAATAAACTTGTCACTTGTCATTCCTTATGTAGACCTTTTTTACAAAGGCAATATTTTTTCAAATCTTCTTTGTCCGTCTTGTACATCCCTCTCGTATTGTGCTCTACTGTCCCCCACAGGTTAAAGCCAAGATGTTACAAGTCTACCTTTATCATTATTCGGGTTCATCACGGTTATGCAACTCTCCACTTGTAATCACTTAATTCAGGATTTATTTAAAAAAAAAAAGCCACTTCACGTCCACTTTTTATCGTGTCCAATCCTTTATTGTTGTTTTGTACAAATAAATTCAATCTTTGTTTTTGTCTCCTCCCCTTATCTTTCTCCTTCTCTTCCTCTCTATAGTCTCCCCCTCCCACTCTCTCCCAGCCTCACTATTTCTCTCTTTCTCTCTCCCTCCCTTTACACAACCCCCTCTCCCCTCCACTCTACATCTCTCCGGTTTTGTTTCTCCCCTTATCTTTCTCCCTCTCATACATCTCTCTGGTTTTGTTTCTCCCCTTATCTTTCTCCCGCTCATACATCTCTCCGGTTTTGTTTCTCCCCTTATCTTTCTCCCGCTCATACATCTCTCCGGTTTTTGTTTCTCCCCTTATCTTTCTCCCGCTCATACATCTCTCCGGTTTTGTTTCTCCCGCTCATACATCTCTCCGGTTTTGTTTCTCCCCCCCCCCCCCCCCCAGGTGGAGGCGAAGATGGCGGAGCTGAAGATCATGTACGAGGAGAAGCTGGCGCAGAAGGAGGAGCTCAAGAGGAAGGCGGAGCACACGGAGATGATGCTCGACCGCGCCCAGAAACTTGTGTCTGGCCTGGCAGGGGAGAGAATCCGCTGGGAGGAGACTGTCAAGGTGAGCACAGTTTTCTCCCTTGGTAATCTTAACAACTCTTTGCATCCCGACTTTCATAGATGAAGAGAAAGGTGTATTTATGTCTGAATTTTGCTAATTTTTTTTACAATGAAAATCTTTTACTTTTTTTCATTGATTTTTGTTTTTGTTTTTTTAATTGATGGTAGGCCTACCATCTTGCAACTTTTGAAAGGTTTCTGATGATAGAAAATGTTCAATTCTAAAACATGTTATTGTCAAATAGAAACCAACCTATGGTAGGTCTGCCATTATTAAAATATTAATAAAATACCCCCCACCCCCCAAAAAACAAAAAACTAAACAAAAGAAAAACAACAACAACAAACAAACAAACCATCAAACAAACAACAAATACAAACAAACAACAGCATAACACAAATAACCAAAAATATATGAAAAAAAATCCCAACAACTCTATAATTATACCGAAGGTCTAAAGCAGGCCGTCCAGTAATTTTGCCTCTCGTCTTGCAGGACCTGGAGGAACGCATGGGTCACCTGGTCGGGGATGTGCTCATCGCGGCCGCCTTCATGTCATACATGGGCCCGTTCCTGTCCACGTACCGCGAGGAGATGACCATCAAGTGGATGGCTGAGGTAAAGCCGTCCACACAGCTAGGAGGGGCTTCACTAAACACAGTCAGAAATACTCGTGGAATGACACTGCCTTTGGATTTGTTTCCAAAATTCAAATATTTCGACTTAATTAAGATAGAGTAAAAATCTTTGCAGATTTGAAAATTTTCGCATTTTTTTCTTTCAAATAAAATGTCTTTTGTACCGCTGACATGTACACTATGTGACAAATGTTGAGTTAAGATTTGTATTTAGAGATTCAAATAATCTGATTGCTTCTCAAAATTGAAACCCTGCAGGTGAGGAAGCTAAACATACCCGTGGCGGAAGATTTTTCGTTCTGCGACTTCATGGCGAAGCCAACGCAGGTACGAGACTGGAACATCCAGGGGTTGCCTAGCGACAGCTTCAGCACAGAGAACGGGGTCATTGTGACCCGGGGTCAGAGGTGGCCACTCATGGTCGACCCGCAGGGTCAGGCAATCAAGTGGATCAAAAACATGGAGGCCTCGGCTGTGAGTGGACGGTAGTTTGAAGGAAAGCGCTTTATACGTGAACTCATTAGTATCATGATTTTTATTGTAGAAATCATGACTAATTATTATTATTATTATTGTTATTATTATTATTATTATTATTATTATTATTATTATTATTATTATTATTACTACTACTACTATTATTGTTGTTGTTGTTGTTGTTGTTGTTGTTGTTGTTGTTGTTGTTGTTGTTGTTGTTATTATTATTATTATTTTTGAAATTATTATTATTGCTATTATTATTTTGTTGTCTATTTAACACCATTTATTTTTAGGTTTGATCAACATCACCAATGTCCTTGTTCATAATTATCTTATCTTAATTATAAAAGTAATAATAAAATTTTATTTCTATAGCACTCTACCCCAAACAGACTTAGGCTTACAGCATTTTTACATTGAAAATACACACATGCATTTTACCAAAAATCTTGCCACTTTATACATACAAGTTATAATACATATATATGGAAACTTGAAAGTACTGAAATTCAAATGTCTCTACTGGTCAACCTAACACCCTTCGCTGCATGTCCCCAGGGCCTGAAGGTCATTGACCTGCAGCAGACGGACTACATGCGCACGCTCGAGTCGGCCATCCAGTTCGGGCTGCCCGTCGTGCTGCAGAACGTGCAGGAGAAGCTCGACCCCTCGCTCGACCCCGTGCTCAACAAGTCCCTCATGAAAGTCGGTCAGTGCAGGCCTTAGAGATAGACTTTGGTTAGGATTAATTAATTACTACATTATGGGTTTTAAAAGGCTTTGGTTAGGATTAATTACTTCATTATGGGTTTTAAAAGGCTTTGGTTAGGATTAATTACTACATTATGGGTTTTAAAAGGCTTTGGTTAGGATTAATTACTACATTTTGGGTTTTAAAAGGCTTTGGTTAGGATTAATTACTACATTATGGGTTTTAAAAGGCTTTGGTTAGGATTAATTACTTCATTATGGGTTTTAAAAGGCTGTGGTTAGGATTAATTACTTCATTTTGGGTTTTAAAAGGCTGTGGTTAGGATTAATTACTTCATTTTGGGTTTTAAAAAGCTGTGGTTAGGATTAATTACTATATAATGGGTTTTAAAAGGCTTCTTTGATTATGATAAATTACTACATTTTGGGTTTTAAAAGGCTTTGATAATGATCAATTAGATTGTTGGACCTTTTTTCTCGTTTCCATTGATAGAAGCTTGTTTGTAAGAACATGTTTCATCTTTCTGAGATTCATCTTTGCATTGGCTATTTTAGACAAAGTTTTTGTTTTGTTTCAATTTGATACTTAAGACATTAATATGTACCACGAGTAAGAAACTGCATCTCTTATTCCAAAATAACCAACTAACTGCATCTCCTCTCTTAATCTAAAATAAGCAGCCAACTGCATCTCTTAATCTAAAATAACCAACTGCAATTCTTAATCTAAAATAAGCAGCTGTAGCGTACAATGATTTTATTTCCAATGTCTTTCCCCTGTTGTGTCCTAGGTGGAGCGTTCATCATCAAACTGGGAGACAAGGAGATTGAGTACAACGAGGCGTTCCGATTTTACGTAACAACAAAACTGGGCAACCCACACTACACGCCAGAAATCTCCACAAAGACGACCATAGTCAACTTTGCAGTCAAAGAGCAAGGTGACAGTTTGTCTTGTGTAATGAAAAGCCTCACTCTCCCAGTATGTGACATTAGGCTTATATCTTCTCTCCTCTTCCCACTTCGAAATTACATTCCTTTGTCTGTCCCCTAAAACCTCAATCAGATGTCATTGCAATACACCATATAACCCTCACACGTCTGTCCATTGCTTCCGGGTGTAGATATCACACCATCTGGGTATAGATATCACACCCTCTGGGTATAGATATCACACCCTCTGGGTATAGATATCACACCCTCTGGGTATAGATATCACACCCTCTGGGTATAGATATCACACCCTCTGGGTATAGATATCACACCCTCTGGGTATAGATATCACACCCTCCAGGTGTATATATCACACTTCCTGTTTGTCTCCCCCTTGCCCAGGTCTGGAGGCGCAGCTGCTCGGCATCGTGGTCCGCAAGGAGCGTCCGGAGCTGGAGGAGCAGAAGGACCAACTGGTGCGCAGCATCGCCGCCGGCAAGAAGAAGCTCGTCGAGTGCGAGGACGAGATCCTCAGGTTGGTACACCCAACAAACGCAAATTAGACTAAATAGTGGAACCTCAAAATACTTGTCTTTGTTTTTTTAATGCAGTAGTTAGTAATATTTTCTTTTCAAATAGATTGTTTATAGTTCTGTCCAATTCAAACACAATTTTATTTTAACTAACACAGACTTGTGTCATGGATTTTTTATTTGTTCATATATTGTAAAAATAAGAGCAAGAAAAGGGCAGTAGAATAATTATGATTCAAGAGAGATGATTGAAAGGGGATGTATGCACAATGAAGTTATAAGGATTGCATTTTATGTGGCATTAAACAAAACCCAAGTGTTCAAACATTGAAAACTGTTGTGTCCTCCCTCTCTCTCTCTCTCTCTCTCTCTCTACCTCTCTCTCATTCTCTCTCTCTCTCTACCTCTCTCTCATTCTCTCTCTCTCTCTCTCTCTCTACCTCTCTCTCTCTCTCTCTCTCCCTCTCTCTCTCTCCCTCCCTCCCTCCCGCCACAGACTGCTGAACGAGACCAAAGGCTCCCTGCTGGACGACGCTCAGTTGGTGAACACGCTCCAGCTGTCTAAGACGACGTCACAGGACGTCACAGAGTCCGTCAACATCGCTGAACAAACAGAGATTAAGATTGACGCTGCTCGTGAGGTAAGATAGTCTCAGAGGTAAGATAATCTGAGAGGTAAGATAGACTGAGAGGTAAGATAATCTGAGAGGTAAGATAGGCTGAGAGGTAAGATAGACTGAGAGGTAAGATAGACTGAGAGGTAAGATAATCTGAGAGGTAAGATAGACTGAGAGGTAAGATAGACTGAGAGGTAAGATAGTCTCAGAGGTAAGATAGACTGAGAGGTAAGATAGTCTCAGAGGTAAGATAATCTGAGAGGTAAGATAGACTGAGAGGTAAGATAATCTGAGAGGTAAGATAGACTGAGAGGTAAGATAGACTGAGAGGTAAGATAGTCTCAGAGGTCAGATAGACTGAGAGGTAAGATAATCTGAGAGGTAAGATAATCTGAAAGGTAAGATAGACTGAGAGGTAAGATAGTCTCAGAGGTCAGATAGACTGAAAGGTAAGATAGACTGAGAGGTAAGATAGTCTGAGAGGTAAGATAATCTGAAAGGTAAGATAGACTGAGAGGTAAGATAATCTGAGAGGTAAGATAATCTGAAAGGTAAGATAGACTGAGAGGTAAGATAATCTGAGAGGTAAGATAATCTGAAAGGTAAGATAATGACACTTCCAAACGCTTCTACCCCTTCCATGTACCAGGGCTACCGACCTGACAAGCAAGTAACATTGTAGCTTTATAGTGTAACGACACCTCCAAACGCTTCTACCCCTTCCATGACAGACAAGTAACATTGTAGCTTTATAGTATAATGACACTTCCAAACGCTTCTACCCCTTCCATGTACCAGGGCTACCGCCCCTGCGCCCAGCGCGCGTCCACGCTGTTCTTCGTGCTGAACGACATGGGTCGCATCGACCCCATGTACCAGTTCTCACTGGACGCGTACATCGACCTGTTCGTCCTGTCCATCGAGAAGTCGCAGCGCACGACCAAGCTGGAGGAGAGGATAAACAACCTGAATGAGTACCACACCTACGCTGTCTACAGGTAGGCCCACAGCACGCTTAGCCCTTCTCACTGATTGGCATTGTGCGGGACATGTGTGGGACATGTGTGGGACATGTGTGGGACATGTGTGGGACATGTGTGGGACATGTGTGGGACATGTGTGGGACATGTGTGGGACATGTGTGGGACATGTGTGGGACATGTGTGGGACATGTGTGGGACATGTGTGGGACATGTGTGGGACATGTGTGGGACATGTGTGGGACATGTGCGGGACATGTGTGGGAGCGGGACATGTGTGGGACATGTGTAGGACTTGTGTGGGACATGTGTGGGACATGTGTGGAACATGTGTGGGACATGTGCTTCTGGCATAGAAAGTTAGAGTTCACATTGCTTCAGGTTTAAGCATAGGTAATTCCTACATTGTTTAAAAATAAATTGCAACACTTAAGTGCTTTAAAGCTTTCAGGTCCATATATAATCCATGTTCTGCGAACTGCTCAAGTGGTAGAGCCTTTGTCTCCAGTATGAGAGGTCCACCATACAAATCCCACGATCGGTCACAAATTTATTTATTCAATTTTTGCCCCTATTTGTTTGGTTGGTGTCTGTATAATGTGACCGGCTGAGACAAGAGTTTAATCTCCCTGCACGGCCTCACATGTGGCAGCACATACAATTGTCAGAATTTAGTTTTGGGGCCTGTTCACAATATAGCCGATGCAGTGCTGATGTTGGATGATAACCACCTCAACAACAACCTCCTGCCATCCCTCAGGTACACGTGCCGTGGTCTGTTTGAGCGACACAAGCTTCTCTTCTCCTTCCAAATGTGCGCCAAGATTCTGGAGCAGTCAGGCAAACTGAACATGGACGAGTACAACTTCTTCCTCAGAGGAGGCATCGTGAGTCCACAGCCTGATAATTAGACAGTTACAACAGCCTAATCATTAGATAGTTACGACAGCCTAATAATTAGATAGTTACGACAGCCTAATAATTAGACAGTTACGACAGCCTAATTATAGAGAGGAATTAGACAGCCTAATAATTAGATAGACAGCCTAATAATTAGACAGTTACGACAGCCTAATAATTAGATAGTTACGACAGCCTAATCATTAGATAGTTACAACAGCCTAATAATTAGATAGTTACAACAGCCTAATAATTAGATAGTTACGATTCAGACAGCCTAATAATTAGATAGTTACGACAGCCTAATAATTAGACAGTTACGACAGCCTAATAATTAGACAGTTACAACAGCCTAATAATTAGAAGTCCACAGCCTAATAATTAGATAGTTACGACAGCCTAATAATTAGACAGTTACGACAGCCTAATAATTAGACAGTTACGACAGCCTAATAATTAGATAATTACGATTCAGTCTTTATAGAGAGGAGGCATTGTGAGTCGTGTCTTATCATCAACCTAATAGTTTGATATTAACAATATTATTGTCTTTAAATTTTGTCTACCCGAGAAGAGGCATCCTTAGTCCACAGCGATTCTGAACAGAGACATCACGCCAAGAATTAGATATTAGCCCAACGTAGTCACAGTGATTTTGCCAGCAATCCTCATTGCTCTATTTTTAGTGTTTTTTTTCAAAATTCATATCTTCGAACCAATAAAGATGGAATAAAAATGCTTTCAGACGTGAAAACTTACGTATGTTGTGTGATTGTCCTGAGTCAATGATTATCCTAACACTGACTTAGACCTTACATATTTGCCTAACTGTCATGGTGTGTCATTCTCCTGAGTTAATCATTATCCTAACACTGACTTAGACCTTACAATTTTGCCTAACGATCATGTGTTGTGTGATTCTCCTGAGGGATTATCCTAACACTGACTTAGACCT
Source organism: Elysia chlorotica (assembly GCA_003991915.1). Lineage (NCBI taxonomy): Eukaryota > Metazoa > Mollusca > Gastropoda > Plakobranchidae > Elysia > Elysia chlorotica. The sequence goes on from RQTK01001657.1 coordinate 11,623, forward strand.
TACAATTTTGCCTAACTGTCATGTTGTGTGATTGTCCTGAGTCAATGATTATCCTAACACTGACTTAGACCTTACAATTTTGCCTAACTGTCAGTCTTAAATGTTGATCCTCGTTTTTTTAATACTCATCTTTAACACTACATTTTCTTTCCTTTTCATCTCTATCTCTTTTTTCAGCTCCTTAGTATGTTTTTTCTTCCTTCTTTTTACATTTCTGTCTTGTAAGGGCTGATGAGAGAAAAAGTTTGTAGGCTCTGTTTTTCTGTTACTTTCTCTTCTCTTAGATTGTCAGATAGCTTAATATGCACAGTACTAAATTTACAAACAAAGGGTTCAAGGTTCTCTCCTAAGTAGGTGTACCATCTATAGCTGGACAAAAACTTACAGTCTCTATACACAATTCATGTTGAAATGTAGTGGACGTAAAACTGACCAAACATGATCATCAGTTCCCTGACGCTGTTGCTACTAGTGTACTGTATTAACTGTCTTAAGACATCATGGGCACAACACTGTCCTTACTGTGCTGGTGTGCCGTAAATGCAACCTGTAACTCAAACTCCGGGCCCTGCCCCCTCCAGGTGCTTGACCGAGAGAACCAGATGGACAACCCGTGCACCAACTGGCTGTCGGACAACTCGTGGGACAACATCACCGAGCTGGACAAGCTGACCAACTTCCACGGCATCATCACGAGCTTCGAGCAGTACCCGCGAGACTGGAACCTCTGGTACACGTCCGCCGAGCCAGAGACAACCTCACTCCCAGGTCATTCTCTTTGAAGCAAATTCCAGTTATTCAGTAATCATCATCTGTTAAGGTCTTATGCTGCTTTTTAAGGATTTTATTTGAAGCAAATTCTGGTTATTACGTAATCATCATCTGTTAGGCTCTTATGCTGCTTTTTAAGGATTCTATTTGAAACAAATTCTGGTTATTACGTAATCATCATCTGTTAAGCTCTTATGCTGCTTTTTAAGGATTCTATTTGAAACAAATTCTGGTTATTACGTAATAATCATCTGTTAAGCTCTTATCATCTGTTAAGGCTCTTATGCTGCTTTTTAAGGATTTATTTGAAACAAATTCTGGTTATTACGTAATAATCATCTGTTAAGCTCTTATGCTGCTTTTTAAGGATTCTATTTGAAACAAATTCTGGTTATTACGTAATAATCATCTGTTAAGCTCTTATGCTGCTTTTTAAGGATTTTATTTGAAGCAAATTCTGGTTATTACGTAATAATCATCTGTTAAGCTCTTATGCTGCTTTTTAAGGATTTTATTTGAAGCAAATTCTGGTTATTACGTAATAATCATCTGTTAAGCTCTTATGCTGCTTTTTAAGGAAAACTTCCACCCTGACCACTCTGACCACCCATATCGCCCCGGCCCCTGCTCCTGTTGTGCCTGCAGGTGAGTGGGACAACGCGTGTAACGAGCTGCAGCGAATGCTGATCGTGCGCTCCCTCAGACCTGACCGTGTGTCATTCTGCGCCACGTCCTTCATCATCAACAACTTGGGGTCAAAGTTCACCGAGCCGCCCGTGCTCGACATGCAGTCGGTGGTGGAAGACTCGACGACCCGCACTCCGCTCATCTTCGTGCTCTCCGCTGGAGTGGTAAGCACCAGGCGGATTTAGTTGTGCACGTGTTATCTTGAGAGGCATGTAGATCTACAATCATTGAATTGAGGCTTTATTCACTCAATGTATAAGTAAATACATAATAATAAAAACAAACGGATTTAGTTGTGCACGTGTTATCTTGAGAGGCATGTAGATCTACAATCATTGAATTGAGGCTTTATTCAGTCAGTGTATACATAAATACATAATAATAAAAAAACAAACGGATTTAGTTGTGCACGTGTTATCTTGAGAGGCATGTGGATCTACAATCATTGAATTGAGGCTTTATTCAGTCAGTGTATACATAAATACATAATAATAAAAAAACAAACGGATTTAGTTGTGCACGTGTTATCTTGAGAGGCATGTAGATCTACAATCATTGAATTGAGGCTTTATTCAGTCAGTGTATACATAAATACATAATAATAAAAAAACAAACGGATTTAGTTGTGCACGTGTTATCTTGAGAGGCATGTAGATCTACAATCATTGAATTGAGGCTTTATTCACTCAATGTATAAGTAAATACATAATAATAAAAACAAACGGATTTAGTTGTGCACATGTTCACTGCTTGCCAGCCTTGTCATCTTCAGAGGCATGTAGATCTACAATCATTGAATTGAGGCTTTATTCACTCAATGTATAAGTAAATACATAATAATAAAAACAAACGGATTTAGTTGTGCACATGTTCACTGCTTGCCAGCCTTGTCATCTTCAGAGGCATGTAGATCTACAATCATTGAATTGAGGCTTTATTCACTCAATGTATAAGTAAATACATAATAATAATAATAAACCAAACGGATATAGTCTGCAGTTGTCCCCTCTTTGCCAGCCTTGTTATCTTGAAAGGCATACAGCTACAAACTATACATGAATAAATATAAGAGCTCCAAGCATTGAAATGAGGATGGGCTAAGTCAAAATATACATGAATTATTAAAAAAAAATCACAGGGTATGTTAACATAAAATTGTCAAGCATATAAAGTTGTCAGACATCATTGATGGGGCTCGTCTACATTATAGCCTGAATAGGGTTGAGGATGGACATTAAGCAAGAGAAACGAACCAAATTCCTCTATAAATATGGCCTCTATGTTGATTCCCACCAGGACCCGACCAGTGCCTTGCTCCAGTTGGCTGAGAACAGCGGGATGGCGTCCAGGTTCCACGCACTGTCACTGGGTCAAGGTCAGGCGCCCATTGCAACCAGAATGATCAAGGAGGGCGTCAAGGAGGTGAGACCAACGTTCGGCTTTGGTAAACTTGTGTTCTAGCGACACAAAGCAAGGACTAAACTGTTGGTTTTTTGTATAATGTGCGTTTTTTTTTTCTTAGGACAAGTGGGTCACTGCAGTGTATATATGCATGGTAAACCGTGTTTTCCTGTACCTGTTTATGTTATTACGTGTACATGCCTGTGGGTGAGGGCAAGTAGGTGTTCCTAGCCAACTGCCACCTATTTATGTACATGTTTAATGTGTTCCGTGTGTTCGCAGGGCAAGTGGGTCTTCCTGGCCAACTGCCACCTATTTATGTACATGTTTAATGTGTTCCGTGTGTTCGCAGGGCAAGTGGGTGTTCCTGGCCAACTGCCACCTGTTTATGTACATGTTTAATGTGTTCCGTGTGTTCGCAGGGCAAGTGGGTGTTCCTGGCCAACTGCCACCTATTTATGTACATGTTTAATGTGTTCCGTGTGTTCGCAGGGCAAGTGGGTGTTCCTGGCCAACTGCCACCTATTTATGTACATGTTTAATGTGTTCCGTGTGTTCGCAGGGCAAGTGGGTGTTCCTGGCCAACTGCCACCTATTTATGTACATGTTTAATGTGTTCCGTGTGTTCGCAGGGCAAGTGGGTGTTCCTGGCCAACTGCCACCTGTCGCTGAGCTGGATGCCGCAGCTGGACAAGCGTCAATGTAAGTTCATACGGTTTTCTTGTTCATTTCATCCTTTTTTCTACCACTGGGAGTCCAGGATATGCCAATATTTTTCTCAGGAGAAAGTTTATCCTTAATTTACACGAGAAAACAATTTTAAGGGAACTAAAGAAAACATTGTAATGGTGCCTTTAAATAATGATCGTCTTCTAGAGGACCCACTTTAGGCGGCTCTGTGGTCATCTTGATGCCGGTCTGCAGGATGGAGATGGGGAACTCCGGGTGCGGGGAGGACGACAGCCACAGGCGGAACTCCGGGTGCGGCTCCCCCCCCCGCAGCTGCTCCCCCCACCTTGCCCACCGCGG
>RQTK01001657.1:15841-23341 GCA_003991915.1 Elysia chlorotica
GCCCGCCTGTGGCTGTCGTCCTCCCCGCACCCGGAGTTCCCCATCTCCATCCTGCAGACCGGCATCAAGATGACCACAGAGCCGCCTAAAGTGGGTCCTCTAGAAGACGATCATTATTTAAAGGCAGAATTACGTTTTCTTTAGTTCCCTTAAAATTGTTTTCTCGTGTAAATTAAGGATAAACTTTCTCCTGAGAAAAATATTGGCATATCCTGGACTCCCAATGGTAGAAAAAAGGATGAAATTAACAAGAAAACCGTATGAACTTACATTGACTCAGTATAGAGTTTATAATTTCTCTGTATCTCTGTATCACTTTTATCCAACCTTTTTTATACACAATTTTCATGGTTTTATCATTTAAAGAAATAAAAGTGGTCACCGTTGCTACTAGTGCAATATATTAACTGTCTTAAGACATCAGGGGCACAATATAGCCATAAAAACAAACTTAACCTCTAACTCTTCTCTGTGGCCATGGTTGTGACCAATATGAAAAACCTTTTTACTTCAAACTTGTCACAGACGTGATAATCCAACAGTTTAAGATTTCTCTGTATGTCCACTCTGTAATATTGTATCTGTATGTGATACCCCTCCCAGGGCCTGAAAGCCAACATGAAGCGCCTGTACAACCTGATCACAGACGTGATAATCCAACAGTTTAAGATTTCTCTGTATGTCCACTCTGTAATATTGTATCTGTATGTGATACCCCTCCCAGGGCCTGAAAGCCAACATGAAGCGCCTGTACAACCTGATCACAGAGCAGCAGTTCTCGCGCTGCCACAAGCAGGACAAGTACAAGAAGCTGCTGTTCACGCTCTGCTTCTTCCACTCGGTGCTGCTGGAGCGCAAGAAGTTCCTCATGCTGGGCTGGAACATCGCGTACGAGTTCAACGACTCGGACTTTGAGGTGGGACTCTCTTCACGTAATGCACGTAACTTGCTAAGTACCAAAAATGGTTTTAGTTTTCTGTATCTCATTTAGTGCTCAGAAACAAAAACAACACAATAATCCTTGAACATGGTTGTTTAAAATTAGGGCTTATCCAGAATCTAATTTATGAATGACAGGTTTAGTTTTCTTTATCTCTATCTTCTGTTAACTCAGGTAGTCATGCAGCAAAAACTCTTACAGCAAAAAAAACTGTTTTAGTTGCTCTGGCTGCCCGAGTACTAGGGGGGAAAAAAACTCAGAGGATAGTAGTTTTTGAGTATGGCTTATTTAAAATCAGAATCTAGTTGGGCATGAAAAGGGCCAGGCAGAAACTGATTAAAACAGGATAACAAAATCTCTCAGCTAGGCCAGACGAAGTACATTTTTGCAACAAAAGATACAATCAAAATTGTTTCACAAATTCAAGATCATTTTAAGCCCACAGCTCTGATGGTTCATGTACTCAAAGACTTTTTTTCTGGTGATTCAGTAACTGATGTAAAGGATGCAAATGAAAAATATTCAAAATGCTCCATTTTCAGAGACAAATTTGGCAAGTTGGTGTTGTTTATCATTATCTGATATTATCCTTTTCTGCCTGTCATTACAATTTTATTTGTCCAAACCTGTCATCTACTGGTTGGGTCGGTCTCAGTATAATTTAATATAATATACTTGTCAGACATGAGTCCTGGGGCTTGTCCACAATAACGCCTATATAGTGTTCAAGTTGGACGTTAAACCAACTCAACTCAACTTGTTACACTAATCTGCCATCTGCGCTGTGGCCCAGGTGTCGGAGAACTTGCTCTCCATCTACCTGGACGGCTACGACGACACCCCGTGGGAAGCGCTCAAGTACCTGATCGCCAACATCAACTACGGAGGTCACGTGACCGACGACATGGATCGGCGCCTGCTCATGACCTACATCAACGACTACATGTGCGAAAGTGTCCTCACCGTTCCCTTCTTCAAGTGAGTGCATCAGCATTATCTCCCTTTAAAGAGTCATGGATGCAATTGGCTAGATAGTCATCTGCCTTTGAACTTTTCGCCATGAACATTCACTTAAACTTAACTGTTTGTTGTTTTTGGGTGTTTGAGCATTGGTCTCCGAATTGGCAAGACCCTTGTTCAAAAGACTTGATTGGTTAAAAAAAAGTCTTCATGTAGTTAATTGAAAAACCACTGACATATTCACAGTCTTTCAATTTTTATAAGTAACCTCTGGTCCAATGTTTTCTCGCCCAGAGTGTCTACCCTCACGACTTACTACATCCCCAAGGATGGGCCCCTGTCATCTTACAAAGAGTATATCAGCATGCTGCCCAATGTGGACCACCCAGGTAAACAAACCAACCCACACATGTAGATACATACATCAGCGTGTTATCCAGGTAAACAAACCAACCGACACGTGTAGATACATACATCAGCGTGTTACCCAGGTAAACAAACCAACCGACACGTGTAGATACATACATCAGTGTCTTACACAGGTAAACAAACCAACCGACACGTGTAGATACATACATCAGTGTCTTACTCAGGTAAACAAACCAACCGACACGTGTAGATACATACATCAGCGTGTTACCAGGTAAACAAACCAACCGACACGTGTAGATACATACATCAGCGTGTTATCCAGGTAAACAAACCAACCGACACGTGTAGATACATACATCAGTGTCTTACTCAGGTAAACAAACCAACCGACACGTGTAGATACATACATCAGTGTCTTACCCAGGTAAACAAACCAACCGACACGTGTAGATACATACATCAGCATGTTACCCAGGTAAACAAACCAACCGACACGTGTAGATACATACATCAGCGTGTTACCCAGGTAAACAAACAAACCGACACGTGTAGATACATACATCAGCATGTCACCCAGGTAAACAAACCAACCGACACGTGTAGATACATACATCAGCGTGTTACTCAGGTAAACAAACCAACCGACACGTGTAGATACATACATCAGCGTCATAACAAGGTAAACAAACAAACCGACACGTGTAGATACATACATCAGCGTCATAACAAGGTAAACAAACAAACCGACACATGTACAACACAACTCAACTCAACTCAACTCAACTCAACTCAACTCAACACAACACAACTCAACTCAACTCAACTCAACTCAACTCAAATCAATACAACACAACTCAACTCAACTCAACTCAACTCAACTCAACTCAACTCAACTCAACTCAACTCAACTCAACTCAACTCAACTCAACTCAACTCAACTCAACTCAACACAACTCAACTCAACTCAACTCAACTCAACTCAACTCAACTCAGCTGGTCGCTTGTCATTCCCCAGAGGCATTTGGCCAGCACCCCAACGCTGACATTTCGTCCCAGATCCAAGAGACGCGCCTGTTGTTTGACACACTGCTATCCCTGCAGCCCCAAGTGTCCAGCGTGGCGGGAGATTATCCAGGTGAACAAACCAACTGACACGATGTGTAGATACATACATCAGCATCATAACAAGGTGAACAAACCAACCGACACGTGTTGTTACATAAATCAGCTGGATTTTTCTCTCTAGCTTTTGCTTTTGATCCCTTGTGTGGTATTTGGATGGCTTTGTGTTTAGCCTGCTTGCTCATGTCTTGTCAAGTTGAGTGGATGTTGTTTAGAGGTGCAGAGGTTCCTCCCCCTTCCGGCCAGTTGTATATATTGTTGTGACTATCAGTATTATCTGTCATGCTGTCTGTTGGTCTTGACTGAGCTCTTAGTTGTATATATTGTTGTGACTATCAGAGAGCTCTTAGTGTGTGATCCTTTTTTGGCTTTGTCTTGTGGCTGGGTCGTGAAAGTTTAATGTGACTTGCTGAAACCCATCTCTGTCTCTGTGTGCCAGCACATAAAATTGTAAGACTTCAGTCTTGGGGCTCCCCCACATCATAGCCTATAGAGTGCTGATGTTGGACGATAAGCAACCAACTCAACTCAAATCAATACAACGCAACACATCTCAACTCAACTCACTCAGAATAGGAAGGATACGGTAAAAGTTTGGGGAGAAGCAAAGAATTACAAGACTTTAGCTTGGTCGGTAGGAATAGTTCCTTCGGGACATTAAATAAATTTTGTAGTTAAAGAGTGAAAAAACAAGCAAAAAGAAATTTGTAGTTTAGGAAAATATTTTCAAAGCGTTCAGTCTTAAAGCAGATTCTGAGGCAGATTTTTAGTGGATCATGTGCCTCTTACTTTTCCTGTTACACGCTCTAGCCATAGGTCAGCCAACATTTTCTACTATCCACTGTCCCCACAGGTTCTAGAACTCTCAGCCAACATTTTCTACTATCCACTGTCCCCACAGGTTCTAGAACTCTCAGCCAACATTTTCTAGCAAGTGCCTGAGAACATCGACTACCACGGAACAGCTAAGATTCTGTCGGTGGACCCCTCTCCTCTCAACGTTGTCCTGCTGCAAGAGGTACTTCTCAGCAAGTGGTAGAGCGTTGGTCTTCCAGTCGGGAGATCACTGGTTTGAAACCCACAGTAGCTACATTGGAAATCAAAACGATCCCTTGAAATAGCACTAGTGATGAACTGTTTGGTCCAATGACTGCGAGTGAGCTGACTTAAGTTGTAGGACGTTGGATTACAAATGGGTGGTCCTTGGTTTGAAACCCATGATCGGTAAAAAATTAATTAGTATGATTTTTTTCCCCTTCTGGTTGGGTCGGTGTCAGTACCGGGGTATGTCTGCGTGGCAATACATAAACCTGTCAGATGTTAGTCTTGCCCATGGGGGAAAATATGCATGCAGCAAATCTCAATGTGTTTTACTAGCTAGATCTAGCTTGATTGTACCACTTGCCCATGGTGGCAAATATACATGTAGGAATCTCAATGTGTTTTACTAGCTAATTGTACCACTTGCCCATGGTGGAAAATATACATGTAGCAAACTCAATGTGTTTTACTAGCTAATTACAGTGCGCTGAGAAACATTAAATTCACTTAAACAAATTTTAAAAATTAGAACTCTATCTTGCCAGAACCAGATACAATTTTTTTAAAACTTTAAAAAGAAGGTTAATAATAGAACATTTTCTACGTTTCAGGGCTTTATATGAAAACTTAAATCAGGGACTTGTTGCCTCAAATTTATGCCTTTTTTTGCGAGCATTCATTGTTTTTTTTTTCTTTAACTTTCAGATCCAGCGCTACAACGCCCTCCTGGACCAGATTCGGTCCTCGCTGGCTGCCCTGGAGAAAGGCATCCAGGGCCTCGTCGTCATGACGGTGGATCTTGAGAACATCTTCAACTGTATCTTTGACGGGCGTGTCCCACCCTCTTGGGAAAAGGTGGCTTAATAATAATAATTATACTGTCTGACCTGCGAAATTGGGAAACTGAAAAAATAATAATAATAATACTGTCTGACCTGCGAAATTGGGAAACTGAAAAAATAATAATAATAATACTGTCTGACCTGCGAAAAGTCTGCTCAACTCAAATCAATACAACACAACTCAACTCAACTCAACTTAACTCAACCCAACTCAAATCAACTCAACTCAACTTAACTCGACTCAACTCAACACAACTCAACTCAACTCGACTCAACTCAACTCAACACAACTCAACTCAACTCGCTATCCACTGTCCCCACAGGTTCTAGAACTCTCAGCCAACATTTTCTACTATCCACTGTCCCCACAGGTTCTAGAACTCTCGGCCAACATCTTCAAGCAAGTGCCTGAGAACATCGACTACCACGGAACAGCTAAGATTCTGTCGGTGGACCCCTCTCCTCTCAACGTTGTCCTGCTGCAAGAGGTACTTCTCAGCAAGTGGTAGAGCGTTGGTCTTCCAGTCGGGAGATCACTGGTTTGAAACCCACAGTAGCTACATTGGAAATCAAAACGATCCCTTGAAATAGCACTAGTGATGAACTGTTTGGTCCAATGACTGCGAGTGAGCTGACTTAAGTTGTAGGACGTTGGATTACAAATGGGTGGTCCTTGGTTTGAAACCCATGATCGGTAAAAAATTAATTAGTATGATTTTTTTCCCCTTCTGGTTGGGTCGGTGTCAGTACCGGGGTATGTCTGCGTGGCAATACATAAACCTGTCAGATGTTAGTCTTGCCCATGGGGGAAAATATGCATGCAGCAAATCTCAATGTGTTTTACTAGCTAGATCTAGCTTGATTGTACCACTTGCCCATGGTGGCAAATATACATGTAGGAATCTCAATGTGTTTTACTAGCTAATTGTACCACTTGCCCATGGTGGAAAATATACATGTAGCAAACTCAATGTGTTTTACTAGCTAATTACAGTGCGCTGAGAAACATTAAATTCACTTAAACAAATTTTAAAAATTAGAACTCTATCTTGCCAGAACCAGATACAATTTTTTTAAAACTTTAAAAAGAAGGTTAATAATAGAACATTTTCTACGTTTCAGGGCTTTATATGAAAACTTAAATCAGGGACTTGTTGCCTCAAATTTATGCCTTTTTTTGCGAGCATTCATTGTTTTTTTTTTTCTTTAACTTTCAGATCCAGCGCTACAACGCCCTCCTGGACCAGATTCGGTCCTCGCTGGCTGCCCTGGAGAAAGGCATCCAGGGCCTCGTCGTCATGACGGTGGATCTTGAGAACATCTTCAACTGTATCTTTGACGGGCGTGTCCCACCCTCTTGGGAAAAGGTGGCTTAATAATAATAATTATACTGTCTGACCTGCGAAATTGGGAAACTGAAAAAATAATAATAATAATACTGTCTGACCTGCGAAATTGGGAAACTGAAAAATCGGGAATTTCTGCTAAATAGAGAGAGATGCTGGGGAAGAGAATTTTTTTTTTTTTTATATACAAAGTCATTGTGAAATCTGGAAATTTACCCTGTTAAACGGGGAACAAATCTAGTCAGACTTCAGTGAAGCTGTTGAGGGCAGATTTTGTGCCAATATATAGGCCTACCCACGAAACGCACATCTCGTACATTTTATGAATAAATTAACACGCATGGTGATTTGAATGCCTTCAGTGGCACTTGGCAGTGGTTATTTGCAACTGGAGTAAGATCGCTTGTATTAAAATGTTCCTGCACGCAGCAGGTTCCATTGTCTATTGGGTCACAGGTGGCTAGTGGCGGGGTTTGTGTTAGTTTTCACAGTAATCCTGCAGTGGGCGGACAACCCTGATCTCTCTTGATCTCACAAAACCTGATTTAGATCAAGACTTTCCCGTTCATTGATAGTCTTTCATGTCTGTCTTTAGATCTCTCTCCATCTCTTCTTCGTTCTCTCTTGATCTCATTTAGATCTAAACTCAAGATCTTGTTCTACACTAGAATAGTCCTTATCATCTTACTCAATGATAATAATAATGATGATAATAATAATAATAATAATAATAATAATAATAATAATAATAATAATAATAATAACGCGGCAAGAGATACTGTTATACTTACTGCAGTTGCCCACAGCCGCGGCAAGAGATACTGTTATACTTACTGCAGTTGCCCACAGCCGCGGCAAGAGATACTGTTATACTTAC
>RQTK01001657.1:25841-34168 GCA_003991915.1 Elysia chlorotica
TGGTACATGTATCACTGAAGCTGTTTTACCCACCTCTCCAGTTATCTGTGGATTCCTTGTCCTGGGAGTTCATCGTGCAAACCGTGGATGACAGCAATCTCACCGGTCCTGCCAAGGTAACGAGTGTATATGTAATAATATATATATATGTATATACCTTACAAAAGAAAAGCCTGGCTCTATATTAAAATGATCTTGTGTGAGATCAGAATCCAAGCATGACTAAAGAAAAAGAACTTAAATTAATTTAGAAATTATAGAACCCTTTTTATTAGAAATTATAGAACTCTTTTCATTAGAAATTATAGAACTCTTTTCATTGAGCCTGGTTGCCTCACGTACAGCGACTTGAGCTCTCATATATATGTCTCTTCCCTCACACCTCTCTCCCCCACGCCAGGACGGCGTGTATGTGAAGGGCCTGCACCTGCAAGGCGCGGGCTGGGACAAGAAGAACGCCGTGCTGGTCGAGGCGAACCCCATGCAGCTCGTCTGCCCCATGCCCACCATCCAGTTCAAGCCAGTTGAGAACAAGAAAAAGAGCAGCAAAGGTCGGTAATAAAAACACCATCCATCTCTTGGGGGCTGAATAATCTGCCCTTGTAATATCTTAACCCACACAGCCTGGTCTTTAGATATCTGCAAAGCCTCAAACAGACATGTTGATGGCACTACATGTTGATGGACAGAGGGAAACAAGTCTAGGTGTTCCAGGTAGATAAAAAACAACGTCAAACAACCCAATCTTCATAGAATAGTTGGTAACCATAGAAGATGATTTATAGAAACCTGTCGTATATACTGCATATCCACAATCTCTGGTTGGACAATATAATCAGTGGTATAGCGGCAGGTTCATGCCCATATCATCCATTACAAATTGAGACATTTGAAGATGGGTTTTAACTCCCGTTATAGATTAACATAGCCAATGAGTGACCAACTGATTTCAAAGTAGTTGAGAATTGAACTGCATTGGAAAAGGGCTCTTTTATCTTTGGTTGGATCAGAAAGTTTGTGTTATAAGGGTGAGTAACAGTGCTTCCTTTTGTATTTAATAATTGCATTCAATTTTGTGTGTCCAGAATGTTGTTCAAACTACACATTATCATGAGGTTCTGTTTATGCCGAGTGTATGGGAGGTGGAAGGGGGGCTTGGTGTTTTTCGTAACACAGGGAAATTTATGAATTTTATATGAGTAACGAAAATTCCTGTTTAACTAAGTGTTTCAATTTCCTCTTTCACTGAACAGGGGCCAGAAGAAAGAAAGAAAGTATGCTCATTGTTACATTGTTCACTTTTATAAAATTGAGTTCACTTTTCACTGTTACTATTTGTTCACAAACATAATGCACAGGCATCGATGTAAATCTCAACTTATGAAGTTGTTTCACCAGAATACCTCAAGTTGGCACACTTGAATATCATTTCTGTCTACTGACATTATTTTTAATATTTTTTTTTTCATTTTTGTATTACTATTACTCTGAATTTTTTGAAATCCCCAATTAAGAACAAATTAATTTAGTTCTTTGATTTTTCTTAGTGGAAAGAGAGAAAGAGAGAGAGAGAGAGAGAGAGAGAGAGAGAGAGAGAGAGAGAGAGAGAGAGAGAGAGAGAGAGAGAGAGAGAGAGAGAGAATTTAAAGGGGAAAAGGGAAGTAAAAACGTTTTCTTTGTAGGTGTCTAGTATTTTATGGGGTAGCTTCCCTTGGTATATTATTTGACTTGTGAAGTGTTTCTTTAGTCATTTTCTGAAGAGTCATCACAGCTCCAAGCGTTAATCCTTTGAGCCCAAGACTCAGCTTTAGTGGTGGAGCTTTTAAATTTTTTTTTTACTGAGCACCGATAACATTGTCTAATAACCATGTAGATCTAGATCTAGAATGGACTAAGAACAACACAGAAGCACACCAGTTAATACATGTTTTGGTGATAGACATTGTGGACCTAGCTACCAGTTTCAGCTCAGGAGACTAGGTCTAGGGTAAAAAATACTGCCAGGGTCCAGGGCTCAAAGGGTTAAGCAGAACATGAACTGCCATGCACCCCAGACGTACGTCACTATGTCTCTGACTCTGAGATCTGAGCGTATGGTTATGCAGTAAACTCTGGTACAGACTAGTGTGCTGGTGCTGTTTGTTGTTTTTTTTAATTATGTTTTGTTTCCATGTCTTGGTAAATGCTGATGAATGCATTCACCTTTAATTTTTCTTTAGGGTTTTGCTTTCTCTAGCATCTCTAGAGTTTTTTTTTTTAAACAAGTCATGCCTGAGCTGTTTGTCTTGTTCCACTCTAGCCTGCAGTTTGTGATGGAGGATGGATAGGCCCAACTCATGCTGTGCCTTACTTTTTTTGTAGCTCAAGATTTCTTTGCATCTCTCTTGTTTGTTTGGTTACACTGAAAAAAGGCAATCTGGATTCGAAACACTAATAAAAAAATTAAAAGAAAGGATGAGTAATAAAAACAACAATTTTTTGTTAATTCACTTTTTTGTGAAAACACTACAAATCTATTATACCACTAAGGCATCCAGGAAAGAAAAGATATTGGAGCCAAATTTAAATTTTTCTTCATCTAAATTATGTCTTTAAGATGTGTATCAATTTTTTTATTACGTTACACATGCATAATTACTTTTAACCCGCATTTGGCTCATGTTGGTTTAGCCATTGCAATTGCGTTAGTTTCTGTTTACTTCTGGTGAGTTTGTTTTTGTTCCGTTGACAGATCTTACCTGCTTGCTTTTTTTAAAAAAAGCAAAAACTGTGCAACTGTTTTTACTCACTCTTTGCCTCTCTTGATTTCTCATTGGAAAAAGGTATGTCTCTCCCTGCCACGCTCATCTCAACATCAGAATTCTCCTACTCAAATGTACCAAAGTTCACTTCATATTTATCAAACATGTAAATGTCACTGCGTCTTTCCAACACAATTGTCGTTTTACACACTTACTTACATGTATTATTATGCTGTCACTCACATGATTACATCTTTTGTTGACTCAAAGTTTTAAAAATATATAATTAACTAAAAAAATCTTCATATACTTGATTTGATAGAAATGACTTGCATGCTTTAGGGTATAGTATCCATCCCAATGTCTTTGTCCCATAAAGGTGCTAAAAAAACAACTGCTATAGAGTGTAGTATCCATCCCAATATCTTTGTCCCATAATGATGCTATAGATCCATCCCAATGTCTTTGTCTTAAAATGGTGCTACAAACCCATACCATCATACCAATCCCAGAATCCTGTTCCCTCACACTGTTCTTTACCTGTACTGCCCCCCAGGTGTGTACACAGCGCCATGTTACTACTACCCGAACCGATCCGGCAAATCTGGCCGTCCCAGCTTCATTGTGGCCGTGGACCTGAAGGCGGGAGATAAACCCTCAGACCACTGGGTCAAGCGCGGCACTGCCCTGCTCATGAGCTTGGACTACTGAGCACACCCCGAGTAGATGGGAACACTGAACACACCCCGAGTAGATTGGAATACTGAACACACCCCGAGTAGATTGGAATACTGAACACACCCCGAGTAGATTGGAATACTGAACACACCCCGAGTAGATTGGAATACTGAACACACCCCGAGTAGATTGGAATACTGAACACACCCCGAGTAGATTGGAACACACCCCGAGTAGATTGGAACACACCCCGAGTAGATTGGAACACTGAACACACCCCGAGTAGATTGGAATACTGAACACACCTTGGTTAGATTGCACTATTGAACACTTGCCATTTCGCTTAGACTGCTGAAAAACATTCTGATTAAGTTGGACTACCCGACACACCCTGATAAGCTTGGACTACTGAACACACCCCGATAAGCTTGGACAATTGAACATATCAGAATTAGGTTCAGCGGTCAATAAATTGTATTTATTTAGCCACTGAAATTATCTCCTATAATTTTACATCATATAGTTATTCACTTGCCTGAATTTGATAAATTTACAACTTGACAAAGACCGGGTGACTTTGACTTAAGAATGTTTTTAAAACTAAGGAAATAATTATGCTGTTTTATTCTACTGTTTAAACTATACCTCTGGCTGTTTTAACGAAATATTTTTACACCTGACCTTTTAAAAAAAAATAGATTTGAACAAATTTTAATTTATCTTTAATGTGTCTGCATTGTTGTAGTAAGAAGAAGGAGGTGTACTTGGCACACAGTTTGTTTAACAGATTTATCTGCACACGAGGAGAAAAGTTGTGTTTCAAACTGTCCCTTTTTCTCAAGCTGGTATTCATATGCATTCAGCCTGTTTGAAATCTTCTCTTCTCAAAGAAATGAATGAAAACTTTATGATAATTATGTGTATGTATGGATGCGTGTGAATGTTATAAAAAATAAACTGAAGATTTTCTAAAACAAAATGAGCAAAAACAATATTTTTTGTCTCACTCCATTACATAGATTATATTACTGCTGAGAATTATTTTGTTTTTCCTGATTAACGTTTCATAATATTGATGTTGCTTCACTATTTTCATTGTTCATGTTTTTTATTTGTTACAGTGTCATCCATAAATTGTATTTTTCTATTAGAGTTACATTTATGTACACATTTTTTTTAATCAAATTTGAAAAATACTTTAATTTGAAAAGAATGCTTTTTTTTGCTATATTTTGATTTTGATTTTGCTTACATTTGATTTCTAGTTTTCTTTTTTGTTCCAAGATTGATAATTGAATTGTACAAAATATTACATTTTTTGTATATGTTACTCTATCCCGTCCCTTTAAAAAAATCCAGAATAAGAGCTGTGATATTTAAAAAGTTCTGTAACATAGTGTGTGATATACATGTGGATAATTTATGACTTGTGCATTTAGGTACTTTATTGCTATAGGTTAAAGGTGGTAGAGATCGAATAAAAACTTGGGGAGTTGGTGGTGGAAAGTTTACAATAATCTTGTTCCATCGGATTTCTTGAATCCTTGCATCAAAAAAGTTTTGAAAGTGGAAGAATATGACAGGGAAGCTCATTGGCGTACAATGTTTACTTTAGATTTAGCAAGCAATATAAAAAATCTACAATTATGTATTGCAGTTTATAATATAACAATAAATGTTATACAAGCCTTGCAATTAGTCAGAGTGATTTTTAAAAAGTTCTGTAACATAGAGATATTGTTTTAATGTTGCTTTCTCTAATTTCTGCGTCAAGTCCTGTTTAGCCTGAAGAGCCTTAGGTAGCTCGTCATCCCTGACTCTGACAAGGACTCGGCCCCGAGATAGCTCGTCTTTAAGAGATAAATAACTGCAGTCGTCTGCCAACCGATGAAGATCTTGGATAAAAGAGTCAAGATAATTCAAGAGAAGATTGTGTTCTTATGAAAGTTGAGGTTTTATCAAACATAGTGATTGCCTCGTCGTAAGTTGTCATGCCTTCGTCTGTTTCTGTGATGGCTATGAGGTATCAGCTATACTAGCACCCATTGAGTATAGCAATGTTCTGACTTGTTCATATTCGGGCTTCTTGGATAGGCCAGAGCACAATCTGTACCTTTGAAACCTTGCTCTCCACCCTGGCCATTGTCTCCTTGTGCCACCAGACGAATTTGGTGAGGGAAGGCTGGAGGGGTGGCGAACTGATGTTTCGCCGACCAACATGGTCGAGTTATAAATAATACTTACAAATTAATATTGGTGGATTTAGTGTCTAGGTCTTTGTACTGTGTACTGTGATGCCTACGTAGATCTAGATAAAAGGTACATGTTACCTTGTAACCCTATATTCTAGAAACTTTATCGCTGCCTCCATATAGGCCTACATGTAGTATTCGGACAAGTACAGAATGAACAAGACCAGTTGATTGGTATGTGCTGGCTTAACTGGCGACTCTGTGAGTCAGTGACTGATGACAAGTACTACGACACACACGTGACTGTCTGTTACAGGGAACGCTTGGCGCCATTTGATGAAGGGGATGGCTACCATTACCAGACCAGTAGCAGTTTACACACATACAGGATTGTACCACAGCCACCAAAAATTAAATCTCTGTCTTCCCTTTTCTTAGTGTTACCAAAAGCGGACACAGAACTGGTAACTACTGACTGGGGACCAGACATAGATCAACAAAATCCAATTTCTGAACCGGCGACTCGGGCAATTACGCACTTGTACTCGATGTAATGGAAATCCTGAGACAACCGATCCCATAATCCTCCACAGCTTTACAACAAAACTTGATGGCGGGTAATTATGATAATAGCCCAGACTGCCGACCACAGACTGCCATCTTGGATGAACGGGCTAATTGTGTTGTGGGCTCTAGAGCGACAGGCCGCCACTACTGTACTAGTACTGCTAGGGACTAAATTGGAAACCCTGGTACAGCCAAGGAGGAATCGGAGAAAGCAACGTGAAAAGGAAAAATAATGCTTTCATGTGTTGTATTAAGATTGTTTCCAACCCTGTCGATATGAGAAAAAAATAATACATGTAGATGCAAAGGACAAAACATGAAGATTATTGAGAAAATCGTCCATTGCAAAAGGGCAGAAGCTTAATGTATTACTTGTGGTTTCATTTCTCAAAAAAATTCGACTGCAGATGTTTCATGTATAAGACATAAATCAAAAAAAGAAAGAAAACGAACAAATAAATAGAAAATATATTGACCACGTCCTTGCTCTCAGACCTTTGTGGACCCTCCCCCTCCAAACAAACAAATAAAAACAACAACATACAAACAAAAAACAACAATAGACAAACAAAAAAAAACAACCCAAAGAAAACAGTACAAAGACACCTTGACATATAGATATAGCAATGTTAGTAAGATAATAACGCGAGCGATGATCCCCTTAACAATGTTAGTAAGATGATAACGCGAGCGATGATCTCCTTAACAATGTTAGTAAGATAATAACGCGAGCGATGATCTCCTTAACAATGTTAGTAAGATAATAACGCGAGCGATGATCTCCTTAACAATGTTAGTAAGATAATAACGCGAGCGATGATCTCCTTAACAATGTTAGTAAGATAATAACGCGAGCGATGATCTCCTTAACAATGTTAGTAAGATAATAACGCGAGCGATGATCTCCTTAACAATGACTTGATTTTGTATTAGAGAAACGTGTGCGTGATGAACAATGTTAGTAAGGCCTAACGCGAGCGATGATCTCCTTAACAATGATATAATAACGCAAGATTCCACAGCCATGGATTAAAAAATGTAATTTCCTCTTGGCATGAGATTCTGTGGATCCAGTCAAGGCCGATGCTGTATCTATAGGCTACAGTTGCACGCGCGATAGGAAAAAGACAAAGGAGGATAAACAATCAATAGCAAACGGAAATCATGTACTTTGATTTGAGAAGGATATCGGTTCAAATGCAATTCCAAGTCACCAAGGTCTACAAAACAATATTCTTCTGTATATCTCTGACTCCCTCAGTAGCTCTGTCTGTTGTTAATATTTTCTCGTTCTGTCGGTCTCTCTCTCTCTCTCTCTCTCTCTCTCTCTCTCTCTCTCTCTCTCTCTCTCTCTCTCTCTCTCTCTCTCTCTCTCTCTCTCTCTCTCTCTCTCTCTCTCTCTCTCTCTCTCTCTCTCTCTCTCTCTCTCTCTGTCTGTCTGTCTCTCTGTCTGTCTGTATCGGTCTGTTTCTCTTTCTTGTTGTGTGTCTATTTTTTTCTACCCCCCCCCCCCCCAAGTCCCAACTGCAGATTGTTTATTTCTTTTCCTGTCGAAATACATTTCGTCTACTTCAATAATTGCCCAACATAAACATGTATGTTCCAGATGAAATACCCGGTAATTGAAGAGAAAATATCACAGCATAGCATGGACTTTGAAAAATGAGGGGGTGAATAGGATGTTCGTTTTTTCATGGAAAGAAAATTGGCCAACTAACTCATTTACCACCAAGACTCGATTCAAATTCAATAAGTTGTAATCATTTCTGTTTACAGTTAAGAAACTCGAATCAGTCTATTTTTTAAGGATTCACAATAATTATCGGTCAGGGTTTCTCATATAATTAGTCCCGCGGTTAATTTGATTTTTAATGTTGTCAGCTTAAATGTGTGTTGTTTCTTTAATGAAATTTGATGGACTATTAGTCACCAACGCTCTGGTACAGCTTCTGGTGTTTTTACCGAGAGTGGTCAGATTTAGCCGAGAATGTGTGTTTGTGTGTATGTGTATGTTCATATAAATGTGTGGTCTGAGGACAGTTGGGGCGTAGGTCTGAGGACAGTGTAGGTCTGAGGACAGTTGGGGCGTAGGTCTGAGGACAGTTGGGGCGTAGGTCTGAGGACAGTTGGGGCGTAGGTCTGAGGACAG
>RQTK01001657.1:39665-59009 GCA_003991915.1 Elysia chlorotica
CAATACCCTGTTCTATAGTGCGTACAGCAACATTTGGCCAATACCCTGTTCTATAGTGCGTACAGCAACATTTGGCCAATACCCTGTTCTATAGTGCGTACAGCAACATTTGGCCAATACCCTGTTCTATAGTGCGTACAGCAACATTTGGCCAATACCCTGTTCTATAGTGCGTACAGCAACATTTGGCCAATACCCTGTTCTATAGTGCGTACAGCAACATTTGGCCAATACCCTGTTCTATAGTGCGTACAGCAACATTTGGCCAATACCCTGTTCTATAGTGCGTACAGCAACATTTGGCCAATACCCTGTTCTATAGTGCGTACAGCAACATTTGGCCAATACCCTGTTCTATAGTGCGTACAGCAACATTTGGCCAATACCCTGTTCTATAGTGCGTACAGCAACATTTGGCCAATACCCTGTTCTATAGTGCGTACAGCAACATTTGGCCAATACCCTGTTCTATAGTGCGTACAGCAACATTTGGCCAATACCCTGTTCTATAGTGCGTACAGCAACATTTGGCCAATACCCTGTTCTATAGTGCGTACAGCAACATTTGGCCAATACCCTGTTCTATAGTGCGTACAGCAACATTTGGCCAATACCCTGTTCTATAGTGCGTACAGCAACATTTGGCCAATACCCTGTTCTATAGTGCGTACAGCAACATTTGGCCAATACCCTGTTCTATAGTGCGTACAGCAACATTTGGCCAATACCCTGTTCTATAGTGCGTACAGCAACATTTGGCCAATACCCTGTTCTATAGTGCGTACAGCAACATTTGGCCAATACCCTGTTCTATAGTGCGTACAGCAACATTTGGCCAATACCCTGTTCTATAGTGCGTACAGCAACATTTGGCCAATACCCTGTTCTATAGTGCGTACAGCAACATTTGGCCAATACCCTGTTCTATAGTGCGTACAGCAACATTTGGCCAATACCCTGTTCTATAGTGCGTACAGCAACATTTGGCCAATACCCTGTTCTATAGTGCGTACAGCAACATTTGGCCAATACCCTGTTCTATAGTGCGTACAGCAACATTTGGCCAATACCCTGTTCTATAGTGCGTACAGCAACATTTGGCCAATACCCTGTTCTATAGTGCGTACAGCAACATTTGGCCAATACCCTGTTCTATAGTGCGTACAGCAACATTTGGCCAATACCCTGTTCTATAGTGCGTACAGCAACATTTGGCCAATACCCTGTTCTATAGTGCGTACAGCAACATTTGGCCAATACCCTGTTCTATAGTGCGTACAGCAACATTTGGCCAATACCCTGTTCTATAGTGCGTACAGCAACATTTGGCCAATACCCTGTTCTATAGTGCGTACAGCAACATTTGGCCAATACCCTGTTCTATAGTGCGTACAGCAACATTTGGCCAATACCCTGTTCTATAGTGCGTACAGCAACATTTGGCCAATACCCTGTTCTATAGTGCGTACAGCAACATTTGGCCAATACCCTGTTCTATAGTGCGTACAGCAACATTTGGCCAATACCCTGTTCTATAGTGCGTACAGCAACATTTGGCCAATACCCTGTTCTATAGTGCGTACAGCAACATTTGGCCAATACCCTGTTCTATAGTGCGTACAGCAACATTTGGCCAATACCCTGTTCTATAGTGCGTACAGCAACATTTGGCCAATACCCTGTTCTATAGTGCGTACAGCAACATTTGGCCAATACCCTGTTCTATAGTGCGTACAGCAACATTTGGCCAATACCCTGTTCTATAGTGCGTACAGCAACATTTGGCCAATACCCTGTTCTATAGTGCGTACAGCAACATTTGGCCAATACCCTGTTCTATAGTGCGTACAGCAACATTTGGCCAATACCCTGTTCTATAGTGCGTACAGCAACATTTGGCCAATACCCTGTTCTATAGTGCGTACAGCAACATTTGGCCAATACCCTGTTCTATAGTGCGTACAGCAACATTTGGCCAATACCCTGTTCTATAGTGCGTACAGCAACATTTGGCCAATACCCTGTTCTATAGTGCGTACAGCAACATTTGGCCCAAACCCTGTTCTATAGTGCGTACAGCAACATTTGGCCAAGACCCTGTTCTATAGTGCGTACAGCAACATTTGGCCAAGACCCTGTTATATAGTGCGTACAGCAACATTTGGCCAAACCCTGTTATATAGTGCGTACAGCAACATTTGGCCAAACCCTGTTATATAGTGCGTACAGCAACATTTGGCCCAAACCCTGTTATATACCCTGTTCTATAGTGCGTACAGCAAAATCTAGCCAAATCCCCGTTATATTGTGCCTATGGCACTCAATGAATTTACTATAATGTCGGGACAGGCCTAGCTGAGAGTCCGTCCTGAAAGAGTTGCACTAGATCTACCTCGTATTACTGACACAAACAAAGGGACAAGTGGTGGGTAGAACAATGCGGTTTGTTTGAATGAATGCGCCCTGCCGGTCTCCGCGGCTGTCGCACAATATTGCCGATGAGTGTTGGATAGGTCTGAGGTCAACATACGCTGTGCTGTCATGCGTTTCTGTGCGCTATAACTAAGGCAGGGCAACAACTGGAAAAACATCGATGTACCGATACCTGGATCGAAACGGGGTCTCATGCTACCGGACCTAGACTATGTGGTACGAAGCACATCAGTAAGAAAAACTGCAGCGACATCCAGCAATAGCCCTATCCAAGACTTAAAAACTAGACTATGTGGTACGAAGCACATCAGCAATAGCCCTATCCAAGACTTAAAAACTGCAGCGCCTACCACCAATAGCCCTATCCAAGACGTATGGCCTAGACTATGTGGTACGAAGCACATCAGTAAGAAAAACCGCAGCGCCTACCACCAATAGCCCTATCCAAGACTTAAAAACTGCAGCGCCTACCACCAATAGCCCTATCCAAGACTTAAAAACTGCAGCGCCTACCACCAATAGCCCTATCCAAGACGTATGGCCTAGACTATGTGGTACGAAGCACATCAGTAAGAAAAACCGCAGCGCCTACCACCAATAGCCCTATCCAAGACGTAAAAACTGCAGCGCCTACCACCAATAGCCCTACCCAAGACGTATGGACTGTATGAGCGATCCGTACACCCAATGCCTAAGGGGGCATGAATACGTCATCCGTTATCGCCATGCGGAATGCAAAGCATGTAATGTCTTTATCGACGTAGTTATTTCCCCTGATCTAAATCGACTGAAATAACCGCTTTCTAACAAAGAGCAACAGTTTCATTACGAAAGTAAACACACGTATAAACCCAACACGATTTTCCTTTTTGCTTTGCTCATTTTTCTCGTTTTACTTTTGCTGCGAAGTTTCTTTTTTTCAATTTCCGCTCTCATTTTCTAATCTCTTTATCTGTCTTCCGTCATAAAGGTATATCTCTTCACTTACTCTCCTCTAACGCTCACCGTGTTTGGAAAAAAGGAAGGCAGGAAGGCAGGAGGGGGGGAGGGGGTCGGTTTTGAACGAACTGGCGCGAGTGTTTGAACAAATTGCCTCCAAATGGGAAAGTCCCTTGTTTGGAAACCTACTATTCCATCCCCTACATCAGAATAGTATGTGACTGACTGTGACAGAAGTCTCGGTACCCTTGCACTTTGAATGCTGGCAGCACGTGAAAACAACACAGGATAATCTTTCGACCTGTCCACGGTGTAATCTTCCTGCTGACGTTATACATTAAGAAATTAGGAAATCAACTAAACTCAACACACTCTTACATTGGGCTTTCTCTTTCTCTGCTTTCCCTTTCATTTCCCTAACGTCTCTATCTCCCTACCTTCATTAACTTTACCCAATCCAATAATGTTCTTGCGTGGAATTAATACCATTGTGGCAGCCCTCTGCTTATTATATGTCGCTCCTCGCTTGACCTACCATCAGAACTCATAGCTAATGAAGTTCCTCCCTCTGCCTCCCTTATCTCACTGATTAAGTGACCAGAAAGGTCCACCGTTCGCCGACATAATAAATTATTTACCCTTGGCAGACCATTGGCATCATAACTGCCAGACTCAGTCTGTCTGGACAGATGACTCATCGTACAGCTCTAATCTATTGGTGGCTTTAAAAGCTTTCAAGAATTGAGGACATTACTTGAGGAATAGTACAGATCGTACGTATTAATGGACCTTAAAAGTCTTATACATTGAGGGATATTACAGCTCTTATGTATGGAGGGATATTACAGCTCTTATGTATGGAGGGATATTACAACTTTTATGTATGGAGGGAGATTACAACTCTTATTATGCATGGAGGAAGATTACAACGCTTATTATGTATGGAGGGATATTACAGCTCTGAATATCTTACTGCTTACCTGTATTACTGTCTGAATATCTTACTGCTTACCTGTATTACTGCCTGAATATCTTGCTGCTTACATGTATTACTGCCTGAATATCTTGCTGCTTACATGTATTACTGCCTGAATATCTTGCTGCTTACCTGTATTACTGTCTGAATATCTTACTGCTTACCTGTATTACTGCCTGAATATCTTACTGCTTACCTGGCTTACTGCCTGAATATCTTGCTGCTTACCTGGCTTACTGTCTGAATATCTTGCTGCTTACCTGGCTTACTGTCTGAATATCTTACTGCTTACCTGGCTTACTGTCTGAATATCTTGCTGCTTACCTGGTTTACTGTCTGAATATTTTGCTGCTTACCTGGCTTACTGTCTGAACATCTTACTGCTTACCTGGCTTACTGCCTACCTGTCTTACTGTCTGAATATTTTGCTGCTTACCTGGCTTACTGTCTGAATATCTTACTGCTTACCTGGCTTACTGTCTGAATATTTTGCTGCTTACCTGGCTTACTGTCTGAACATCTTACTGCTTACCTGGCTTACTGTCTGAACATCTTACTGATTACCTGGCTTACTGTCTTAATATTTTGCTGCTTACCTGGCTTACTGTCTGAATATCTTACTGCTTACCTGGTTTACTATACCTGTATTACAACCATTGTTTGCCTCGTACTTATTTAGGTATATTTTTTTTTTACAAATAATCCATAAGTATTCACTTTTTCAGTTGTGCGCCTGTCTCTAGTTAAAACTACGAGAATATTGATCTAGAGCTATTCTAACTAACGTGTCTTCTAATCACACGTACAAGGCATGTCTGATCATGATAAATGACGAACATAGATTAACATTGCCAGCGCATTCTATAGAGGTCTTTTGACCACTTTGAATAGCCTTAAATTGCCTGAAAAAATATTTTGTACAGCACTAGGCAAAACCACTGATCGTTTGTTATGCTTGAATTGTAAGTTTATACTTCTCGACTGTCTCAATGCGCTGTGGAGAGAGATATTAAGTTTGAAGAAAGCATCTACGAGGACCGTCTTTTTCTAACTCTTGAAATCTGAGAGCTATTGTCTGGCCTGAGAGTGATGGCACATATTTCGTGCACCAACCGTGAACGACTGGGCTGCCCTAACCCTAACTCTAACCCTAACCCTAACCCTAACTCTAACCCTAACTTTAACCCTAACTCTAACCCTAACCCTAATCCTCTTTTCTTCCTTGTTTTTGTTCACATCATCACATAATTTAATTGTTTTCACATCC
This sequence comes from Elysia chlorotica, assembly GCA_003991915.1. Lineage (NCBI taxonomy): Eukaryota > Metazoa > Mollusca > Gastropoda > Plakobranchidae > Elysia > Elysia chlorotica. Next base: position 45,281 of record RQTK01001657.1, read on the forward strand.
CGCACAGATCTGGAGAACCCGGATTGAAGAATAGTAGATTAATCAATTAAGTCTCTCTCATAATTATATTAGTATGCTTTTGGAAGTCTGTTTCAAAATACTGCACCGTTGTTTTTGAAAAACTGTCCTAAAAATATTTCAAACTCGACAGTGCTTAGCTCAACATATTCCCTCTGTCGACGCAACCTGTGAAAGCTGTAATGTTTGCTATCGAAGTAGTACCATTTATTAGTTAAGATTAAAATATTATTATTAAAAGACAAATATCCGAGATTTCCTGCTAACCACAAAGCTGCTTTTTAGCTTCTTCAAGGGGAATAAGACTAACCCCGTCGCTTTAGTCACAACAATTTGAATTAACTTCTCATTGGAAGTATTTAAACAGACGCCTGTACTGATACATTGTTATGTTTATTCGCTTTTTACACAATATTTACTTACTTACTACCCAGCATCGTGTGTAGAAACGTTTATTGCATTTTACTTTTGCTGCGAAGTTTCTTTTTTTCAATTTCCGCTCTCATTTTCTAATCTCTTTATCTGTCTTCCGTCATAAAGGTATATCTCTTCACTTACTCTCCTCTAACGCTCACCGTGTTTGGAAAAAGGAAGGCAGGAAGGCAGGAGGGGGGGAGGGGGTCGGTTTTGAACGAACTGGCGCGAGTGTTTGAACAAATGCCTCCAAATGGGAAAGTCCCTTGTTTGAAACCTACTATTCCATCCCCTACATCAGAATAGTATGTGACTGACTGTGACAGAAGTCTCGGTACCCTTGCACTTTGAATGCTGGCAGCACGTGAAAACAACACAGGATAATCTTTCGACCTGTCCACGGTGTAATCTTCCTGCTGACGTTATACATTAAGAAATTAGGAAATCAACTAAACTCAACACACTCTTACATTGGGCTTTCTCTTTCTCTGCTTTCCCTTTCATTTCCCTAACGTCTCTATCTCCCTACCTTCATTAACTTTACCCAATCCAATAATGTTCTTGCGTGGAATTAATACCATTGTGGCAGCCCTCTGCTTATTATATGTCGCTCCTCGCTTGACCTACCATCAGAACTCATAGCTAATGAAGTTCCTCCCTCTGCCTCCCTTATCTCACTGATTAAGTGACCAGAAAGGTCCACCGTTCGCCGACATAATAAATTATTTACCCTTGGCAGACCATTGGCATCATAACTGCCAGACTCAGTCTGTCTGGACAGATGACTCATCGTACAGCTCTAATCTATTGGTGCCTTTAAAAGCTTTCAAGAATTGAGGACATTACTTGAGGAATAGTACAGATCGTACGTATTAATGGACCTTAAAAGTCTTATACATTGAGATATTACAGCTCTTATGTATGGAGGGATATTACAACTCTTATGTATTGAGGGATATTACAGCTCTTATGTATGGAGGGATATTACAACTCTTATGTATGGAGGGATATTACAACTCTTATGTATGGAGGTATATTACAACTCTTATTATGCATGGAGGAAAATTACAGTTCTTATGTATAGAGGGATATTATAATTATTTTGTATGGAGGGATACCTGGCTTACTGCCTGAACATCTTATTGCTTACCTGTATTACTGTCTGAATATCTTACTGCTTACCTGTATTACTGTCTGAATATCTTACTGCTTACCTGGCTTACTGTCTGAATATCTTACAGCTTACCTGGCTTACTGTCCACCTGTATTACAACCATTGTTTGCCTCGTACTTATTGTGGTATAATTTTTTTTTTACAAATAATCAATAAGTATTCACTTTTTCAGTTGTGCGTCTGTCTCTAGTTAAAACGTTTATTGCCCGTACTGCTTTCTGTATTATGGACCCCCATACTTCTCGTCTTTCCGTTAATACTTCTTTACTATAGATCTCCATACTTTTACACAATATTAACTTACTTACTTACTATCCATCATCGTATGTAGAAACGTTTATTGCCCGTACTGCTTTCTGTGCTATAGATCTCCATACTTCTCGTCTTTCCGGTAATACTTCTGTACTATAGATCTCCATATTTCTCGTCTTTCCGTACTGGTGAATACTTCTGTACTATGGATCTCCATACTTCTCGTCTTTCCGTATTGGTGAATACTTCTGTCCTATTTTTTTCTGGTCCATCCTTGATGTTGTCTATGAGTCCTGGTTTAGGATGTCCTGTACTCCTCCTACTCTCGATCTTACCCTGTACAACAGAAACTATTTCATTAGAGTCCATTTACTTCTGCAGGCATGTCCAAAGAAAGATAATTTTCTTCTCTTAATGGCGCTTAGAAGAAGTCTTGGAACATTCAGTTCTTTGAAAATGCTGTCGTTTTTTTTTTTTCTTTCCACTAATTCTTAGGAGACTTCCGTAGAGTCACATTTTAGCACTATTGATTTTTTCCTCATGCCTTCGTCAAAGTGTCCATCCCTCCGCTCCATAGGTCATGACTGGTCACACCAAACATTTCATGGTTTTCATTTTTAAAGAATAACCGCTTACTTTCGTTCACCACGAAACCTTCTAGAGAAAACTGGATTTCTATTATTATGAAGAATGCGTTCCTCCGATGCCATCACTTCTTGAGTGTGTGTGTGTGTGTGTGTGTGTGTGTGTGTGTGTGGTCTAAAGCGATAATGCGCCCTGTGGGCTTTGCAAGTTTATAAAGACGTAAAGCGAAAACCTGGACTCACGAAGAGATCTAACACTTTCTATTCATGTTTTTGAGTCAATTGGAAAAGAATCGAGTTTGAGATATATAAATTCGTTTGATTTGTGTGAATCTTGGTGTTTTTACCGTAAAACCCAATATTGTGTCTCAAACCTATCCTACTGTAAGAATTTACTGAGCTTTACCAATTAACTGTAGTGCGAACTGTCAAAGGATTTTATTTAGTATTTGCCGTGGACGGGTCAAGCCGAAATAAAACAGGAACTCTGAAAGCTTTCACACACGTGAGAATAAACATAGCTGTATAGGTCCGTACTAAATATAAAAACATGTGATGGCCCATATAGTTGGATAGGTACGTACTAAATATAAAAACATGTGAGGGTCCATATAGTTGGATAGGTCCGTACTAAATATAAAAACATGTGAGGGTACATATGGCTGGATAGGTTCGTACTAAATATAAAAACATGTGAGGGTCCATATGGCTGTACAGGTTCGTACTAAATATAAAAACATGTGAGGGTCCATATAGTTGGATAGGTCCGTACTAAATATAAAAACATGTGATGGCCCATATGGCTGGATAGGTTCGTACTAAATATAAAAACATGTGAGGGTCCATATGGCTGTATGGGTCCGCACTAAATATAAAAACATGTGAGGGTCCATATGGCTGGATAGGTTCGTAATAAAAATAGCAGCAGTGTAAGCTTTCAAACACGACAGGGTCAACAAACCATGATAAAAACAACTGATCTACTCAAGATATGGCTGATTATATTTCTTGGAACGGTTCACCGAGCATCCGATCTGTTCGTGGATCAGATGAAACTGTCCAAGTTTTCATTTCCTGGCCTCGCTGATGCAATGATACGTTTGACAAGTTGTGCGTCACCGCCTATCGGATTATGGTGGCTTCTTTTTTCTCCTAAACTGTGAAGATGGTACAGATACACAGCTACTGATACAGATACACAGCTACTGGTACAGATACACAGCTACTGATACAGATACACAGCTACTGATACAGATACACAGCTACTGAGTTCTGTTTTTGTAGAGTGAACGTCTAGATTGCGGTCTGTCTTTTGTCTTCATAATCAGAACACTGGTCCTCCGTCCTGGGGGAACGGGATTATCCTGACAAGGATTAAGTCAACCTGTCATTTCTGGAACATTCCAGAGTCGTCCACTTTAGGAAAACAGACCAGAACGAAAAGAGAAAGTTGGAATTTTACAACAAAGATGGACATAAAGAAAAGAATAGTTAAAAAGGAGCGGTTCGAAGCTAAACTTTTTATTTAAAAAATAGAAGTGCTATCGATGTTGTGATTGCATGTTCTGGAGGTCGCGTTTCCACTTTCAGAGACGGATAATTACATCCGCCTAATTTAGCGGAGTTTCTCTAATGCTCCGCGTTGCGTTTCAAATTCTACTTGGGTGTTTTGAAACTAAAATGGGCTTGAACATTTTTCTTCTTTTTTTTTCACTTGAAATTTGTCATTGTTGAAATGGGGATAAAACAATTACTGTTTTTTTTTTGTTTTTTTACCATTGCGTTGTGTAGGCCAGTCAGGTATTTCAATATTGATCAATCACAACATCGATAGCACTTCTATTTTTTAAATAAAAAGTTTAGCTTCGAACCGCTCCTTTTTAACTATTCTTTTCTTTATGTCCATCTTTGGTGTAAAATTCCAACTTTCTCTTTTCGTTCTGGTCTGCTTTCCTAAAGTGGACGACTCTGGAATGTTCCAGAAATGACAGGTTGACTTAATCCGTGTCAGGATAATCCCGTTCCCCCAGGACGGAGGACCAGTGTTCTGATTATGAAGACAAAAGACAGACCGCAATCTAGACGTTCACTCTACAAAAACAGAACTCAGTAGCTGTGTATCTGTATCAGTAGCTGTGTATCTGTACCATCTTCACAGTTTAGGAGAAAAAAGAAGCCACCAAGAGGGAGGGGCGCAGGAGGGGGAGGGTGTTGCTGTATTTGTGGTTGCTGCATTTTTTGTTTTTGTTGCTGCTGCTGCGGAAGTTACGATTATGGTTGTCGTAGTTGATAGTGATTTTAAATTGTGGATGTTACTATAATTGATTTTGTTGCATTTTTTCTATATGATTACGACATAGACAACATTACATCTTGCTCCGTATAATAAAGTGCTGCGTCACCATATCTACACCGAAATCTGTGTTGGAAAAGCGATTAAAATATAACGCACAAAAAAAAAACCCTGAAATAATCATTTAATCCAATATCAATGTAAATTGAAATGCTCTAAAATATTTTTTCAACTGTCCAATTTTTGTTTTATTGCGTACAAATATTTACATTGTCTAAGCTTAAAAATCGCACTGTGTTCTGTTCACTGCCTCTGACTTGGCTTTTTTCCTATTGTTTGGTTAACCAGCTTTACCGCAATGCGAAATAACGGTTGCCATTTTAATCTTAGCTCTTAAGATCCGTCAGTAAATTGAACCAAATTTCACCTCACTTAGTTTAACTTTGGCCGTCCTTCTTGTCATACTATTTCTTTACATTTTGAACTAGTTTTTGCTTCTCTCATTTCACAGAACTAAGGCAAGGGTAATCTGCTCGGAGAGCGAGAAATCTTTTCCCAAAATGGTCCAACTTTATACTAGTCCAGGAAAAATGACGAAAATATAGGCCTCACCTACAACTTGTTGCTTTCTTATTTTTTTTATATTTTTGTGTGTGTGTGTTTTTTTTCACTTCACAATTTTTGTTGTTAAACATCGAAACCATAACATACTTAAAGTTTACCGCCGTAAATGTGGCGGAACATTTTTTTTTCGGTCAAGGTCATCAAACGAAAGTTTTCAAAAATTACTATTTTCTAAATAAATAGCAAATCATCTAATACATCGATACACAGTTTCGTTATAAAGTTTAAGGCTCATAGACAGCTAGTTTTAGATGACAGAGGGGGGGGGGGGGCTTTTAAATTTAATTTTTTTCTAGGGAGAAATAAAAGTTGACGCTTTTTTACGAGCACTCAGTGAGGTGCCTCAATACAGCCAACTTTTCTACGTTTCTTTTTCTTTTCTTTTTTCATTATAAAGTTCTCATCAACGTTCCGAGACAGTCTAGAGAAAAGTTTGCTTAGTGAGTGTACACACCAGTATGTTTTCCGCGTGTATTTTCGATGTGTATATTTTTTTTCTGTTCACACCACTCTGCGCAGCCAAATTGCATGTGTATATCAGAGTCAAAAATACACAAGCGTCCAGAGCGTTCAGACCATGTGTATTTTTCACTCTGTTTTCGGCATGCACCAAACCAGAGTGTTCACACCAGTATGTTTCGCATGTGTATGTTTGACTCTGATATACACATGCAATCAAGGGGTCACTGCGCATGCGTGAACCCTAGTGACCCGCGGTCTTCCAAACAAACACATAAATTGCGACTGCAGAAGCCTTTATAGAAGGTCTAGAGGAACGGCCAATTTTGTATGATATAAAAAATCCAGACTATTTAAAAAAATTATGTTTGCTCTTTTTCCGTTTTGCTGGGAGAGATTGTAAGAGCAGCAAACAATTGCATCTTCCTCTTCACTGGTACTCCATTGTTCTTCTTCGCTAGCAGAACTAGATCTAGGTTTCTGGTCTTCACTGTATGCCGCCATTTCGATCGATGCCGTCAAACAAACAAGATCACGTGGCAGTCGATGCGCATCGCATCAAAATATACACTCGGAAAATACACAACGTCTGAACACTCTTAAAAACAGAGTGCAAACTACACATGCGTTTGCTTGTGTATATTTGAATCTGCGAAAAGTAAACGCCGTCTGAACAGAAATAATTCCAAGGACATACACATGGAAAAAATCGTTCGTCTGTACAGGTTTTGAATCGAGAGCCGGAAAACAATGGCGGGCGTCTAATACTGCCTATCACAGATCAAATTTTGCCTCGTCGTCGCAAAACACAGATTGTCAGTCCGTCAACGGAAGATGTTATCGGTCGTATGACATCCTATGTATCTTGAGGAACGAAAAACCACTAAAAATCGATTTCTGCATATTGTCTGTGTCTGAAGGGGTTGGATGTATGAGTTGGTATAGCCGCTCCCTAACTGAAACACGATATGTTTTCCATGGTTTCACACATATTGAGGCAGTACAAACGGTTGCAATATTCGTTTTGGACGTGGTGTTCCTAGTAGTCTAGAATCACACGAAGTTGTAATGTTTTTATATACCATAAACTGAAAATAATGTTGGTATAATTATATTTAGATTAAACCTTTAAAACCAAACAATGAAATTAATAAATCTAAATTCTTTACTTTATGTTTAGCATAGACAAGCATTGTGTAGTTTGAAATAAATCGATACGAATATTAACACAAAAGCGCCTAATTGCAAACTAAGAAATAATATCATGCTTATACTTTGCAAGTAGGCCTTAGAAGAGACTTCAGCAACGTGTTGGCTATCTAAACTTGCAAAAAATGAAATCATTTTAAACTAGACATCTACAACGAATTACATCTAAGAAATCTCAATTCTTCATTTAGATTTGATGAACGCCAAAATCTGAAACTAAAGTCTATAATGACGTCGTATCTGAATCTAATGCGAGAAACTGTGGTAAGATGCGAGTAAACATTAATACTACATCGCGAAGTATTAGGCCTACATACTTTATTCTATATCTAGATTTGAAATGTAAACAAAGTTTAGCCAGTCATTACCAAAGAGAAGTCACTCTTCGGAAATATTAGAGCGACATTCCTGCCATATCAAAATGGATTTGACCTATGAGCTTGTGTCCATTACAAAATTAATAACCACTCGATTCTTGTTTTCAACACCAGAAGGAAAAAAAGGGAAACATTCTAGGTGAAATCTAATTCCTAAAAAAGGTTCAAGTTGTAAAAAAAAGTACAGAGATAGAGGTAGATAGATAGATAGATAGATAGATAGATAGATAGATAGATAGATAGATAGATAGATAGATAGATAGATAGATAGATAGATAGATAGATAGATAGATAGATAGATAGATAGATAGATAGATAGATAGATAGATAGATAGATAGATAGATAGATTCAGCAAGAGAGAGAATAAACGAGAGAGAAAATGAGAGAGAGAGAATGAGGGAGACAGAGAGAATGAGAGATAGAGAGAATGAGGGAGACAGAGAGAATGAGAGCTAGAGAGAATGAGGGAGAGAGACAAAAATTCTAATGCTGTGATAGGAGAGACGACATCAAACGCCCACTCAGCCTCTGTCCTTTTGAATCATCAGTGAAGAAACCAACGAGGTCTGGTTACTGATGCGTTGTAGATGTAATGAGACAGAGACAAAGAGAAGTCATCTTCTCACTCGAAGATGGTGTTTTTTGTTGTCAAGAGTACTTTAGCAGCAATTCTAATAAGAGCTAATGGGATTTTCATTAAAACACGTTTTGAAAGGGGCAGGCTTTTAAAGGATTTTGATCTAACCTTTTTGAGGAACCTGAACATTGTTAGAAAATGTTAAGCTCTAGACACAATCTAAGTCGACTTTATTGAAATTGAATATTTTTTGTCTTCGTTGCTTTCAACGCGCCCGACCTTTATATGTAGTGGAGGGTTCCTCCTCTCTCCTTGTCATTATTGAAATTGGATGGAGTGCTCGATTCTGTTCCAAACTCAAGTTACACGAAGAAAAAGAAGAACCAAACTATATTTATTTTGCTGCTCTTTGTCGTTACTTCTGGTGGGTATTCCGACTTAATCATCACATTATGAATTTTATCAGGTATTGGTCTTACTGCTCAGAAATTCTTTATCACTCCCTCTCTGTCTGTCTGTCTGTCTCTCTGTCTGTCTGTCTGTCTGTCTGTCTGTCTGTCTGTCTCTCTCTCTGTCTCTAACTATATATTTCTCTCCGCCCTCCTCCTTCTCTTTCTATCGCTCCCTTTCTCTCCCTCCATCTCCATTGTGTCTCCCACATTCGTTCTCTCTCTATCCCCTTTTCTACAATCTCTGTCCCTCACTACTTCTCTCTCTCTCTCTCTGTCTTTCTCTCTCTGTCTCTCTCTCTATGTGTTCCTTACTACTTTTTTGCTCTCTCTATATTTCTCTATCCCTTTCACTCTCTCGATCTCTTTCTCTTTCACTCTCTTACGCTCACTCTCTTACTCGCTACACTCCCTCTTTCTCTCTGTCCCCCATGTCTCCTCTCCCACTTTCTGTCTGTCTGTCTGTCTGTCTGTCTGTCTGTTTCTCTCTCTCTCTCTCTCTGTCTCTGTCTGTCTGTCTGTCTGTCTCTGTCTCTGTCTGTCTGTCTCTCTCTCTGTCTCTCTGTCTGTCTCTCTCTCTCTCTCTCTCTCTCTCTCTCTCTCTCTCTCTCTCCTCTCTCTCTCTCTCTCTCTCTCTCTCTCTCTCTCTCTCTCTCTCCCTCTCTCTCTCTCTCTCTCCCCTCCCCTGTAGCCCTGAGCTGCCAGTCTATGCCAGGCCCCAAGCCTCCCTACAGAGGCGACCCCTGGCCTGGAGGACTTGACATCCCACAATCCCCCTGAGTCCAGGCGGACAGCCCCAGGAGGGTTTCGCCGGGCTGTGCCTGGCAGGAGTGGCAGCACCACTGGTCAAGTCCTGAAGCCCTGCTGGACTTTCGCTGACCGGAGGTCCAGGACTGTGTGTTAAAAACTTAGGACGCTAGATCTGTATGTTGAGAGCTTAGAGTCGTGTTCGTGCTGGTAAGAATGGTTTGAAAATAGTTTTGTTAGTTAAAAACCTCTTGAATCCCTGAATAGTTTTGTTAGTTAAAAACCTCTTGAATCCCTGAATAGTTTTGTTAGTTAAAAACGTCTTGAATCCCTGAATAGTTTTGTTAGTTAAAAACGTCTTGAATCCCTGAATAGTTTTGTTAGTTAAAAACCTCTTGAATCCCTGAATAGTTTTGTTAGTTAAAAACGTCTTGAATCCCTGAATAGTTTTGTTAGTTAAAAACGTCTTGAATCCCTGAATAGTTTTGTTAGTTAAAAACGTCTTGAATCCCTGAATAGTTTTGTTAGTTAAAAACGTCTTGAATCCCTGAATAGTTTTGTTGGTTAAAAACGTCTTGAATCCCTGAATAGTTTTGTTAGTTAAAAACGTCTTGAATCCCTGAATAGTTTTGTTAGTTAAAAACGTCTTGAATCCCTGAATAGTTTTGTTAGTTAAAAACGTCTTGAATCCCTGAATAGTTTTGTTGGTTAAAAAATCTCTAACTAGCTTTCTCTCTGTCTCTCTCTGTCTCTCTCTGTCTTTGTCTCTCTCTCCTGTTCCTTTTATCCTGTTCTCATTCTATTTTGCTCTCTATATGTCCCCCCCCCTCCTCTCTGCGTCTCCCTCTCTTTTGCTTTCTCTCTCTCGCTCTCTCACGTGTTATTCTTTCTCTCTCTGTGTCTATTTCTCTGCATCCCTCACTCTCTCTCTTTCTCTCTCTGTGTCTATTTCTCTGCATCCCTCACTCTCTCTCTTTCTCTCTCTGTGTCTATTTCTCTGCATCCCTCACTCTCTCTCTCTCTTTCTCTCTCTGTGTCTATTTCTCTGCATACCTCACTCTCTCTCTTTCTCTCTCTGTCTATTTCTCTGCATCCCTCACTCTCTCTCTCTCTCTCTCTCTCTCTCTGCATCCCTCACTCTCTCTCTCTCTCTTTCTCTCTCTGTCTATCTGTTCATAATTCACTACATCCCACCCTCCACAGATTTGCACCAAGGTTAGGAAAATAAATTAAGTGTTTGCGCCTTTTAATTTTGATATCCACAACTGTTTATTCAAATATTTTTAGTACTATTTCTATTTGACGATTTTATTTTGAGCAAGCTCCACTTGTTTTGTGAACACTTCAACACTTGGCCAGGTTTTACAGAGCTTGTTTTGTGAACACTTCAACACTTGGCCAGGTTTTACAGAGCTTGTTTTGTGAACACTTCAACACTCAGCCAGGTTTTACAGAGCTTGTTTTGTGAACACTTCAACACTCAGCCAGGTTTTACAGAGCTTGTTTTGTGAACACTTCAACACTTGACAAGGTTTTACAGAGCTTGTTTTGTGAACACTTCAACACTCAGCCAGGTTTTACAGAGCTTGTTTTGTGAACACTTCAACACTCAGCCAGGTTTTACAGAGCTTGTTTTGTGAACACTTCAACACTTGGCCAGGTTTCACATAGCTTGTTTTGTGAACACTTCAACACTCAGCCAGTTTTTACAGAGCTTGTTTTGTGAACACTTCAACACTCAGCCAGGTTTCACAGAGCTTGTTTTGTGAACACTTCAACACCTGACAAGCTTTTACAGAGCTTGTTTTGTGAACACTTCAACACTTGGCAAGGTTTCACAGAGCTTGTTTTCCGCCCTGTCCATATCTTTAACTCAGTGAATCTGTTCTGCCCAGGGTTTAAGCTGTTTGTCTTTTTTTTGTCCTTTGGCAAGTCTGAAAGTTTCCTTTTTTTTTGGCAAGATAGAAGTTGTAATTTTTTGGCAAGTATGAAGTTGTAATTTTTCGTATTGGCAAGTATGACGTTGTTGTATTTTTCCCTATCGGCAAGTACGAAGTTGTTGTATTTTTTCTATTGGCAAGTATGAAGTTGTTGTATTTGTTCCTATTGGCAAGTATGAAGTTGTTGTATATTTTCCTATTAGCAAGAATGAAGTTGTAATTTTTTCCTATTGGCAAAAATGATGTTGTATTTGTTCCTATTGGCAAGTATGAAAGTGTTGTATTTTTTCCTACTGGCATGTATGAAGTTGTTTTTTTCCCTATGGACAAGTTTGAAGTTGTTGTATTTTTTCCTACTGGCAAGTATGAAGTTGTATTTTCTCCTATTGCCTGTATGAAGTTGTATTTTTTCCTATTGGCAAGTATGAAGTTGTATATTTTCCTATTGGCAAGAATGAAGTTGTTATATTTGTCCCTGTTGGTAAGTATAAAGTTGTTAATATATTTTCCTATTGGCAAGTATGAAGTTGTTGTGTTTATCCCTATTGGCAAGTATGAAGTTGTTGTATATTTTCCTATTGGCAAGAATGACGTTGTATTTTTGTGTTTGGGCAATACTGCTGGGTTTTTCCCCGTGGTTTGTGATAACGTCCTTTCAGTGACTCAGCCAAATGTTGCTGGCGTGAGGTTTCAACTCAAACTTTTCTCTCCAGACCAAGAACCGAGACCCCAACACGGCCCTATGTTTTAACCCTTAGAAACCTGAGCCCCTAACCTCAACACGCTATTCGTACGGCTTACTTTAACCCTTAGAAACCTGAGCCCCTGACCTCAACACGCTATGCGTACGACTTACTTTAACCCTTAGAAACCTGAGCCCCTGACCTCAACACGCTATGCGTACGACTTTCTTTAACCCTTAGAAACCTGAGCCCCTGACCTCAACACGCTATTCGTACGACTTTCTTTAACCCTTAGAAACCTGAGCCCCTGACTTCCATACGGCCCTATGTTTTAACCCTTAGAAACCTGAGCCCCTGACTTCCATACGGCCCTATGTTTTAACCCTTAGAAACCTGAGCCCCTGACCTCAACACGCTATTCGTACGACTTTCTTTAACCCTTAGAAACCTGAGCCCCTGACTTCCATACGGCCCTACACCCGGACCCTCTTAACTAAAAATAGAAAAAGAACATAGACTCGGTAAGATATTCCAAGCGTCTTTAAAGATCATTGGATAACATTCTATTGCATTGCGGTACAATGTGCGGTTTTGTAAGCTTCAGAATTGTAACATTTTTGTGAAAAACATTATGCAGGGAGTCATCGTAATTGTTTCAGATGCGATCTTCTAATTTAAGATTCAAATGAAATCTTGCCTTTTCTTTAAATTGCGATGCCTTTGGCGAACTTGACAAAAATAACTACTGTTGTCTTGACAACGCGGAGCGATTGGAGGGCTACCATTTCCTCATCCGGCTGAATGGACTTTTTTTTCTTCTTCCGCCGCGGAGTGGATTTTGCCGTGTCCTGCTATAACAACAGTTGTAGCAAAATTAGTGTGTGCGTAAAATACAGTCTAGGTTCAGGCAAAGAAGGGTGAGGGTGCTATATATATATACAAAGAGAGAACGAGAGAGAGAGAGAGAGGGAGAGAGAGAGAGAGAGAGAGAGAGAGCTTCGCATTAGGCGCAACATACCCAGAAATAAATTAGGCGCAACATACCCAGAAATAAATTAGGCGCAACATACCCAGAAATAAACTAGGCGCAACATACCCATAAATAAATTAGGCGCAACATACCCAGAAATAAATTAGGCGCAACATACCCAGAAATAAATTAGGCGCAACATACCCAGAAATAAAGACTTGAGAAATTCACTGCGCTGAAAATCTGTTACAGCATTACTGAGTGCATCCAGAATGTTTTACGCAGAAAAACCGCACAATTGGTTCCAAGTTTCAAAAGAACTTTCACAAAATCTAGACCTTTGAATTTTTACAATACGTTATTTTATCTCCTTCCATGGTCAGTGGTAAAAGAGAATTAGAACATTTAAACTATCTCCGCATTACAATGTAGTATTATCAAATTTTCCGAAGATACATACACACTTAAATTTATTATCTTATATTATCCCTGTCACTCTCTCTTTCTATCCCTCTCTTATTTCACTTATCATCATTTTGCCTCCCTCTTGCTTTTCACTCTTTCACTGTGTTTTTTTTCTCTATTTTCCCTTTGTCTATCTCTCGCTCCCTCTTCCCGTCTTCTCCTTCAGCACCGTCTCTTTCTTTTTCAGGTGAAAATGCGAATAAATTGCGCAAAGACTAAGTAGCCTTGCGCAATCCAATGAAAACCCTGATTGGAAAAAAGTAAGGAGCTTATCGCCTGATTAGCTCACTAGGCAAACCATTTAGTTTTTCTTCAGTTGATTGGAGAAACTTAAACTAGAGACTGATGGAGGAGAGAGAGAGAGAGAGAGAGGGAGTGGAGGAAATGCAGGCACCTTCCTCATTAGGCACAGATAAATGGTACCCTGTACGGATAAGTTTCTTGTCCATTACTTTTTAATTAAAGTCTTGCATACTTCACAGTGGGTTGAAGT
>RQTK01001658.1:0-14855 GCA_003991915.1 Elysia chlorotica
AAAGATACATTGTTTCAAAGAAATTTCATTGCTCAGCATCGTGAATTTGATACTTGCTGTGACCATAAAAATAATAATTAAAAACAAACAAACAATAATATAATAATAATTTTAATAATAACAACAACAACAAAGATAGTTATAAATATAGTGCAATGTCTAATATAGCACCTTTGTATTTTAAATTTTTCATTCTATAGAATGAGAATGGTCCTATTTTTGTTTACATCCTAACTTAGAGAAAGCCAGCATTATCAGTAATCACCTTGTCCTTGTGGCAAATGTGAACCTTCCCGTCTTCACAGGGCAGGGCACGAGCCATCAGCATGAAGCGATTGTGATCAAACATATTGGAGAGACCCAACGCATGGCAGTCGCGGGCAAAATAATCAAACTTGTCAACATCTAGGCCTGTTCTTTCATTGCTGACAATCTGCAGTAATAAGTCTGGGTTTAAGCACATAACTGATTCATTCTTAAAAGATATTGTTCCTGTACATATAAAGTAGTTATTAAGATCCACATATAGGTGGAGTAAGAAAAAATTATGACTGCAGAGTAAATTAACACTATTCCTTTACAGGAATCACATGAGCATTGTACCTATCAATTTATTGAAAATTGGCCGCAACTTGTTTGCTATCAATGTTGGATGGAATAAAACCTTATGGAGTGAGTGAGTGAGTTTGTTTTGACAATTGTCAGCACATTAACAGCTATATTGTGCCCAGGATGTTCCTAAGACTGTTAATACATCATATTAGTAGCAACGGTGACTGCCTTATCTCTGCGAGTGGTAAAAACATGAAAATTGTGCATAAAAAGGTTGGTTAAAATTTAAAAGTAGAGGATATAAACAGTAGTTTAAAAGATCCATGTGTAGGATTATAACAGTTAAATGTTATTATACAAACCATTGTCCCTCAGATACCTCAGTAGGCGCTGCGAACTAACATAAGTAAATGTGCTCCCTCATGGTTTGGAAGCCAGGTACAGATTACTTTACCGATAAAAAAAAGCGGGCAGTCAGGCAGTCAACCAAAGTTTGACATATGGATAATTGACAGTTGCAGGTATGACACTGTGGAGGCTCTTCCTCTCTCAGTAAGAGGGCGTGAGAAAGATCAGATTATCCAAGTCAGACTCAATCAAGTGTCACGTGGTCTGTTTTTGTTTCTTTTGTATGTTAAATTGTCTAAACATTGCATTCATACATAAGTATGGGTTCAATATAGCACTAAAGGACTTTTCTTTTTGTCTGGATGGAAATAAACAAGTTAATTTAATGCAAGGTCTGTTTTTCTTTCTTGGAAACTCATTTTCGCCTGTGATTCCTTAATTACAGTATTACTCTTTTCAAAACCTTGCTGTAATTGGTTTCTTTAGTCGTTAAAGGTGTGCACGTATGACACTGGAAAAAAAATAATGTTGGATAGTTTTTGTACATTTTAAAAAGAGTGGAGTAAAACAAAACACAACCATTATTTTAGGTTAAAATCTCTTACCTCATACAAAAACTCTTTTTCACCACTTCTCGCTTCTATTTCCTCTTTCTGCAAAAAATCGACATAAAACCATTTTTTGAAAAAATTCAATTTCCTATTAAAAACAAAATTGATCCTAAAGAACATAATCACAGTACAAAAGAGATGGGAAACTCAGCTCTATCTCACAAAAGCTTTAAAGTGCTCCCTATCTAGTGTAATTGAAGGACTTTTTATAAAAATATCCAGATTTTAACATTGGGCATTTTCTTTCTGATGTTTTGAGAGAAGAAAAACATTATCTTTACACAATGGAAAATACTAATTTAAATGTAAAAAAATGAAAAGAGAGAGAGAAAGCGTGGGGAGGGGGAGGTGTAGAAAAAGAGAGAAAGTGAAACAATCAGGGTGAGAGGTATAAAGAAAATAAAAGGGGAAAAAAAAAAAAGAAAAAAAAAAAATATATGAAAATAATACATGATAGGGTTAGAAAAAGGTTTGGCACTGAGATCACCATGATTCCTTATCTTTATAGACTAAACTGAGATTGAAATCGTTTGCCATAAATCTTGAAGCAGCCAGAGGTAAGTTGTTAGTTCTGATTCATCAATTAATTAAACATCCATTATTAGTTCCTATCTTGTCTTGACTTATTGGCTTTTCATTCTCTTGTCAAGCATCTTCAGGCCTTCTTTCACTACAGTCAAACCTGCTCAAGCGACCACCTGTCTAAGACGACCACCTGGTCAAGCGACCAGCTATCCACCACCCCCTTGATTTTTTACTATATAAATACACCCCATAAAACGACCACCTCTCCAACGCGACCGCGACCACCTTTTTACTCTACCAAAATGGTCTTTAACCTGTTGAAGCGACCACCCCATAACATCATTTACCAGTCTTGACCATGAAAGGTGCGGCAAACAAAAGATGACTTAACATTCGGTATGTTTGTTTGACATGCTTCACTGACCACCACGAGCCAGTGCGTCGATGTTACTAGGAAGATTGCGTGTCTAGACAGGTGTCAGACAAGAAGGCCTCGGTGAACGGCGGATTGTAACTTCAAAGACCATGAGTGGAGGTTCTATAAATGGTCGTTGCTTCCTTTGGTCATCAAACTCCCACTCAGTTTTACATAAAAGTCGGATTATGGAAAATTTGTCTTCTTCTTCTTCGTCGTCGTCGACGTCTTTTCCTCCTCCTCCTTCTTCTTCTTCGTCGTCGACGTCGTCTCCTCCTGCTCCTCCTCCTCCTTCTTCCTCTTCTTCTTCTTCTTCTTCCTCTTCTTTTTAATGGGCCGTACGGCAGTCTAAGCCTGCGACCAACAACATATTTTTGTGGTTGGGAACTCAGAACGGAAAGTTTTGACCTGTCCAAGACGACCACTTTGACCCAGGATCTTCAGTGGTCGTCTTAGACAGGTTTGACTGTACATCATAAAATACAAAGTTCCAGATTGCCTGGTAAAATAGAAAAGCAATGTCTAGGTTGTGTATTTTTGCTTTGTTAACAAGCACATACAAGATTTGAGGTAGGATGCACAACAGAGGGAATTTATAACACATGAATTTACAACAGAGATGACAATTTTCCCTTTCCTCATCTTAAACCTTGCAGTGGCTCAGATCAATTTAGCTCGCTAAATCTTTCTTTTTCCCCATTCATTTCAATGACACAGGACTAGAGAGCCTATTCAAAGATCTATCATTAAAATTATAGCCACACCTGCCAATCTTTGTTGCCGCCTTCTTTTACTAAATCCTGAAACATATGGGAGAAAGGGCCATGACCTATGGAACAAAACAAACAAACAAACAAATTATAATTTATCTCATTACACTATAATTAGTGAGATAGCTTTTTCACATACAATCATATTTTCTGTAAGCCTCTTCTGTGCACACATATTTTTTTTTAATCTGTTATTTGTTTTGCATGAGTAAATATATATAAGTTGCCCACACATCTTTTATCATAATCTCTGAAGAGACTTACTATGATTCACCAAAAAGATAAAATTATCCTTATTTCTTGTTGGTCAATTGAATAATAAAAAAACAAAAACAAAAACAGCTTAAAGAGATAATTGTTTAAAAGCCCAAAGTCCATCTGATAAGTTCTATTTCTTGAAGATCAATTTTGGACCTGCATTTTTGAAAGAAGTAACTACATGTATTTAATGGGCAGGAAAGCAGGAGACCTGTATTTTCCAAATATAAATGTAAAGTCTTGTAGGGAAAAAGTTTTTTTAGCGTATTCTCCTACCACCCTTCACGCTATTACCTAATTCACATATGATTGGCTGATTGAAAACAACATAAACAATAAAACAATATTTATGGCAACTATGAGCATTTTTTGTGGCACATTTTTGAAAATTTTGAGATTTCAAATGGCAAAAAACTGTGAGGACCAAATAAAGGCAGGCTCAGAAAGGAAAAGTTAGCTAGCCCTTTGAGGTAATAGACATAGACCTGTTGTTCCAGGGCTTCCACAGGTTTGTTTTCGAAAGCTATCAACAAATAAACACCCTTCAAACTTTATCATAAAAAAATTAAACTGATAAACACAGAGACACGATGTAATCTCAAAAGGTCACTGACTTATCTTGATAGAGGAAAATAGCCTTCATGTCAAAATGGAAGCCAAACATGAGATAAGTGCTCAAAATTACAAGTTCAAAATTAAATTAGAAAAAAAAATTATCATCAGGATTTGTGATTTAGGGGTGCTGGTAAGACCCTCAATCAACATTTACTTTACTTTTTTCTCAGGCCCTATCAAGAAAAAGATTAGGTAAAAAAAAGCAGCTTTAAATGCAATGTAATTGGTCTATAGCTGTTTGTCTCTCTGCTTTGTTACGAGGGACAAAGAAAGTTAGTTTAAGTTTTGTTTGTTATTTTTTAGGACTCTTCTTATATGCTTCTGGGAATCCTTCGAAAGTTTTGACTGATGAGATATGTGATGGTAAATTCATAAGAAGAGTGCAAATTTGACAAATGCAATCCTCATGATATGTATAATTTAATCTGCTTCAATCTTGATATATAGGCAAGTATCCCCATTGCTGGATAAGTTTGTTATCTGATAAATCCAGTCTCACCTAGATCATGACACAGTCCAGCCACCTGTACACAAAAAATATCATCATCATCGATAGGAAGCTCAGGTTGGCGAGCTTTCAACTGTCGCACAAAGGTTCCAGCGAGATGGCACACTCTGTAAATAGATAGCATAAGTCAGATGTTGGTACACTCTGGAACATCATTTTTTATTACTTTTTGTCTCTTCTAGCAAAACTGAGTAATGGGCCAAAAAAAAAAAATCATTAAATGATTTTTGGAGTGGTTAAATGGAGGATGATATATGACGAAATTCCCTTCCCTTAAACTTAATTCTTTCATTACTTTAACCCTCATCGAGGCATTAATTAGACATTGGTAGGATTCAAACAGTTTCATCTGTTGGTGCTATTTTATCTTTTAAAATTGTTTTTTTATTAGCCTCATATACACAATGTAACTTAATGTAAAAAAATTTGAGATGCCAAGCATATTTATATACAGTATATAGTTACAGTTATATAGTATATACAGCAACATCAACATATTTTTAAATTACGGAATTTGATCTACAATATCTTTACCTAATATTTTCTCTTAAATCAACAATTTTCTGTGCCTACTCTGCTTTATCCACAGGCTCCCCGTACCCGGAAAAGCCCATGTGATGGAAAGTGCTGCGCTAACACTTTTAGTAACAATCAACACATTAGTTGTTTATTATTCTGCATGTTAGCCAAGTGGGTCCCTAGGCCTATATTGACACACCACGCTTCAGTGGACCATGTTCACCACAGTGCATAACAATAGAGGGCTTATGCCGCACATGTGCATGTCACACACTGTAGCCATCTCACCCCACTCCTCATCAAGTGCTGCGATCAGTGCTTTGCACCTCACCTTTCCCACCTCAGCAAATGATCAATGTCATTCAACCCTCAGGCCTCAGGGATTTGTGTAGCTGTACATGTACAGTAAGTTTGCACCAGTGTGTAGGCCTAGTGGGATGGGAGTGCTGGTTGGTACGTACCTAGCAATAGCATACACAAGGCCCACACTTAAACTGATATTGATACTGATAGCTTCTTGTTCAATTGTTCGCTATACAAGTACATGTCGTTGAGAAAAGACACAATTACCAATCGACTGATCTTCCACGAAGCCAGACAGGTCAAAAGGTAGAGGCCAGACTAAGAGCACTCACTGGCCTTCCAGGTTGGGGGTAGGACATGGGATTAACAACCGGGCACTACTGTCCTGGGAACCTGTATCATTGAGAATCCTCACTGCAAGATTTAACTAGAAGAGCAGCAGAGTCACCATCATCCAGCGTTATGCTCCCAAAATTGTAGCAGAGATCAAGGTGAAAATATTGTTCTATGAACATGTCTAGACAGTGATCAACAAAATGCCAAGGAGAGAAATGAGAATCTTGCTGGGAGACCTGAAGGCTTAAGTAGGCATCAAAAACACAAACATAGAACACATCATGGGAATCCATGGCACCAGAAATCAGAACGAGAATGGAGAATTCTTCACTGAATTTTGCTCCTTCAATGACATGGTAATCTCTGTTCCCACGCAAGACCATAATTTTCATAAAACAACATGGATTTTCCCCGACGGCAAGACCGAAAATCAAATAGGCCACATCACAGTCGGCAGAAAGTGAAGACGAAGCTTGCACGACGTTGGGGTGAAACGCGGCGCTGGTTCTTGCAGTATTTAAGACCAAGCTCAAGGCTTTCAACGACAGGACAGGACGACCAGCACACAAGTTTAATGTACAATTCTTAGAGAGGAACAACAAACAGCAATTCAGAATAGAATCGAGGAACAAGTTCAGAGTGTTCTCCTTACTACCATGAGACAATTGAGGAACAGTGGCAAAGCCTGCGAGAGATCTGGAAAGCGACATGTTCAACAGATTTGGGTAAGAAGACCAGGAAACACAAGGAGTGGATCTCAACCGGCACCTGGACACTCATCATTGAGCGGAAGAACCTGAAATATCAGATCAATCAGACCCATGATATACAGGAAAAGTTTACCGCCAAAGTTCGTCACAATAATTCAACAACTCTATAAAGTCGCCATTTGTGAAGTTTTGCACGACGGGAAACTGACTTAACCATTTGACATGCAAACTGGCATCCGTCAGGGCTGCTTGCTCTCCCCAACGATCTTCCTTATGGTGGTTGACTGGGTTGTGAGACAGTGTACAACAGGTCGAAGGACAAGTATCCAGAGGACCCTCATGAAGCAGCTGGAGGATCTTGACTTTGCACACGACATCAGCCTTCTCTCGCAAAAACCAACAGGACGTACAAAGAGAAGCTCTATCGTGTGGCAGAAGTCGGAAAAACTGGACTCCAGATTAAAATCAGAAAGACTGAAATCATGAGAATCAACAACAAACAGGCCAACATTGCGACTACATGACGAAAACATTGAAGAGGTCGATCTTGATAGTGTTGTTAGCAAAGACGGGGGCACAGACGAAGACATCAGATGCCGAATCAACAAGGCCAGATACGCCTTCAACACCCCCAAACCAATCTGGAGGTCTACAGTACTATCAGTCCAAAACAAGATTCGGATTTCAATACTAACGTAAAGTCGGTTCTTCTCTAGGGCTTTGAAACATGGCAAGTGACCAAGACCAGTACCACAAATCTACAATCGCTCACCAACAGATGCCTAAGAAACATCCTCAACATTAGGTGGCCTGAAGTTGTCTCAAACAAAGAACTGTAGGCCAGAACAAAGCAAACCCCTATAGAGACACAGATCAACAAGCGTAAAGGGGGTTGGATAGGCCACACACTCCGAAAGCCTGTATCAAACATCACAAGACAAGCCCTGCAGTGGAATCCCCAGGGAAAAAGAAAGGTCGGCCATCCAAACCAGACTTGCTGGAGAAGCATCCACGCAGAAATACAAGTTGTCGGTACAACATGGGCCGACCTGAAGAGAACAATCCAAAACCGAGTCAGGTGGAGGATAGTTGCTGCGGCCCTATGTTTCACAAGGAATCAAGAGATTTAAACTAACTAAAACTCCAGCATGTACTCAAAGCATCTTAATTCATATCATCATCCTGTTTCACCATGGCCATGAAACAGAAAGACCGTTGAGATGAAAATTAGACCCCTTGTCGATTTTGACAAGAAGTTGTTCCCGAAAAAAAGGAAGTCCTGCAAGCCTGTCCAAAAAAACAGACATCAATGATAGAAACGTGAGGAAATTGGAATAAAGAAGGCACTGGATACATCCTCCCCCTTTTTTGCTTTGTTTTTGTCTATCCTTAAAGGATACCAGTATAAAAACATTGTGAAAGTTAAACTGAAAATAATACATTAATACCCCTTCCCCATTCACTGCACACACCTCCATGACAACCTCTCTATAACAACCATGCAACTGTCCATTAAATTTTTTTTTAACGGATTTGAAATGAAATGAAGGCATGCCACAAAAAATTTTTACAAGAGGAAAACTGATGACAATGAACACTATAAAACTTCCCCCAAACTCCATTTTGCAGGTGGATTTTTCAAGGGAAGCAACCGTGTAAACTATAAAAATATATTAGTCTCGTTTGCACCTACTGTACCTTGTTTTTTTTTTTCCCTCTTTGACTGTACATTTTTATTTATCGACATCAAATCCTCTTCCTACAGCCTATCAATAATAAGCGGATTATACTGTATAATGCAACATTTTCGTTCTCTTGTCCTACATTTTCTTCATCATAAATTGAAATATGTGTGTTGTCAACTTACCCGATGCTGTGAGCAAATCGTGTGTGTGTAGCCCCTGGGTACACATGACTTCCCAGCCCCAGCTGTTTTAGATCACGTAACCTTTGCACCTCGGGTGTATTCACAATCCTGATCAGATCACGGCTCAACAAAATATGGCCATGAATACAGTCATTGATTGTCTGAAAAATATAGTATAGAGGCACATGTTTTTTTCTGTCTCGAAATTCAACCCTCAATTTTTTAAACAACCAATATTTTTGGGTGTCTGACATTATTCAGCAAGGTGGTAATATTTTTAATCACATTTTAGCTCTATTTTCCCCCATGGCCTGAAATTGAGTTTGAGAGTTCTATTGTGGACCATTTTGGAACTTCTAATCTTATTGATTGAAGTAAAACCCTTCAAATCTAGCCTACCTAGAGTATCTTACAACAAAGCAAAAATTATTTCGAGACTGAATTTGACCCTATCATTGCTTACTTTAAGTTCCCTCTATGAAAGATTAGATATATAGGAAATTCTGGGATTTTTAGTATTGTAATGTATGCCATTTTATTATTGAAAACTAATGCTTGTGGTCAACAGACCCATGTTCTGGCTCTGAATGTTGAGAAAATTAGGGAAACAATCCCAAAATTATTATTATGTTATATTATTATATTAACATTAAATGACTTACAGATTTACAGGAGGGGTCCATGTCTACAACCAAACCATGCAAAGTGGACACAGCAAGAAAAAAAAAACAAGCAAGGTCAGTAAAAATGCCAATAAACAAAATTGTGTCTAGAGATGTCGGGAGGCCAACTTCAGTAACAAATATTATTGATGTGCTCCTTTCAGTGTTCAATAATTTATTGATTGATCATAAAAATTTAGCAGAATTTAGCTTGTGGGTTGGAGTTGACATTAACAACGTTGACATTTGCTTGTCATAACTATAAATGCATACTGAACCAGGCATGTTCCCATAACTTCAATCTACTTCACCAGGAAAGACAGATTCTTTGACAACACTTTGTCATCATGTACATTCTCTTTTCAAGCACATGTGCAGCGTTAATACTTTTCACTAAATTCTCATCCAAACGTATATGAATATGTGCTAGAAGCAATGACAAAAAAAAAGTTTTAAAGAGATACCAATAATCAGTTGAGGAGTGTAAATTGAAATTTGTATGTATAACATGCAAGGTTAGAATACAGTGGAATAATACGTAAGCCAACTTTTTTTGAAAGGGAAACTACGCTCGTATTGTGCAGTTATTAGTGGTAGCCTTTAAATCTATATTTTTACAATCTCTACAGATTATATTAAATAGAGACTGACTTTTTTTAAAATGTGTTTTAGGGATTAAATTACAGCTAGACTTTGGTAACTTTTATAGCATCTCAATTTAAAAAAAAACACAAACTGCCGCTGTTGACAGTTCTCTAAGGACCCAAATTTTTTCTAAGGCTATATCTATCAAGAATTAGGTAACTTTTATACCATGTCAATCCAAAGAAAAACCATTAACGTCCATGCAAGAATTTCTCTAGGCACCACCATTTATCTAAGGCTAAATCTACATCATATCTATCTCTCCTGATTATTAGTGGCAGTCTTTAAAAATATATTTCTACTTCAAATATTTAAATCAAGTTAATTTTTTCTTTCTCTATTCAAATAAAAAAAAATGTTCTTGCGAGGTTCTAATACAAGGCTTCTGCATGTAAAGCAGACATGATTTATACCACAGAGCCCTTGTTTTCCCACACTATGACAGGATCATGGCCATCATGAAAAAAAAAAAAAAAAAATTATCTAGTAGTCCCTCTAATGTCTGGGTGCCAATAGTGTCTAGATTAATTTGACGCAATAACCATAGTTTAGCTAATATATCTACAGATATTTTTATTTCGAATTGATTTAGATCTCTGATCTAGATATAGATTCCCCCTTTAGAATTTTATGTCTAGAGTCTGGACAGTTGTTGTTTGATAGACACTCTAAATCTAGATCTTCAAAATTTAGTTACTTTCAAAGCAAAGATGTAGGTAATCAATGAAAGCTACCTGAACCTTACCTTGATTTCTGAATGACTTGGTATAATATAGATCTAAGGTTTGTAAGGATTCTTAAAACATTCAACTACAAAATATATAAACACATTTTTAAAATGATCACCACTAAAACAAAAAAGGCGTGTTCCATCTCCAAGTCAAACAATCTGCTGACCAGCATTTATTACAAAAGTTTAAAGTTCGTGACTTCAATCGAAAAACAAAATGAAAATGGCTAAGAGTTAGAGGGAACATTTTAAATGTACAGTGTTAAGTTTGATTTTTAAACAGTCTTAAGATTAATATTTTGATAATAAAACCAATTTTAAAAACCTAGTTCTCAGTGCGGTGCAACAACATGAAAAATTTCAGTAGAATACATGCTGCCTTTTTTTAATATATAGAAAACAAACATCTATATTTCTTTTGATCGTTTTATATAGATATATGGCTATATGTTGCTTGACACCCAACCCAACATCAGCACTATATAGGCTTTGAGAACAGGGCCCCAAGACTGATGTCTGACAATTTTATGTGCTGCCACACACAAGACAAGGCGTGGATACCTGGTCTTTTGTCTCATCCGGTCACATTAAACTGACATCGATCCAATCAGTAGGGGACAAATTAAGACAAATGCATTTTTGACAGATTATGGGATTTGAAGTTGAACCACAAACTTTCCAATCTGGAGACCAATGTTTTACCACTTGAGCCAGTTCACCCCCCTTATGTTTGTGTCAAAACTTTCACTGTTCCCCAATATTGGAATCATTCTTTTGAAAACTGAATTTGAAACTTAGCAAACTTTCAAAATGGACAAGTGGTAGAGCGTTGGTCTCCACATTGGAAGGTTTGTGGTTCAAATACCAGACACATTCAAGTTTTAAACAGGCAATTAAAAAGAATTCCCTGCAAGAAAGAACTTCGACTACAAAAACAGTGCAAGAATGGAACGACCTGCCCCAAGTGCCCAGACCTGAGAGAAGATATAGAAGTTACACTGAAAAATTGTTGTTCCTTTTTTCTAAAAGAAGAAAAGAAAAAAATGGAATTGAATAAAAGTTGAAAAAAAAAGGGGAAAATATAATTTTAATGTAAGTTACAAAAATATCTAAGTGCCTATGAACCAAACCTGGAGGTAATCAAACCTGCTAATAATATTCAATATGTTGAATTTGAGCAGTTTTTTATTGTGAAGAAGAAGAAGAAATCTCTTGAGTGTTTGCTCTCTTCCAGTGTATGTTTCTCTTTATTTGGCCTTATTTGCGTGGATTAGAATCTGTTGCCAATTTAGACAATATATCATGGTCATTTAGGCCAAATAGTACTGTAACATCATCGGCATTTGGAGGTGGTTAATGAAGAAATGATCTGACATTGAATTTTCCTTTGCACTTTCTTTCATTACTATGATCTTCCATTGTTAAAAGGTTGAGCTCTTCAGAGTATCGATTGCAAATTAATATTAGTGTCCCAGTTGATACCTCAAAGATTTTAAAAGAAATTTTCTCCTTTGATAATATTTATTAGACTTTATGTACTCTAAAATTTCTTCAACTATGTTGCAAATCTATTTTAATTTTACACTTCTTGGGCCTTTTGTACATTGCCCGAAGTATAAGTGGAGCTTGGGTACTATTTGGGAAAATTTAAGAAAATTTGTGACACCATGTGCAACATTCTTAGATTGTCTATGTTCAGCATGATTCGCTGTTCATTGTTTTAATAGATATAACTTCAACTTCTGCTCTTTTGCATCATTGCTGTTTCCTGTCTTAAACTTTCAACTTGTCAAAAAGCTTCTGTTCATTGTTGATATTGTTTTAAAACCACGTGACAATTCAGTACACGTGCACTTTGAAAGTCGATTATTTATATGATCAATTTTTTTTTGTAGCGGCTTGGGCTGTAAGGTCAAGTTATGATCCTTGGAAAGCCTTTTCCCAAATTTCACATACATTAATGAATGATCAGCTCTGTTATTTTTTACTGAGTGTAGACTAGTGCTTCTTCTAAAATTTTACTTTACATGCAATATGTAATTATATCTCAGTACTTATCATACTATTTTGGATAATGATTATGAACAGAAACGCTGTGTTTCGCAATATTTTATTTCACAGTGTAAAGCTATCTACTATAGGCCTATCTAGCCATACAAAAATTAATTAAACTAGGAGAGAGTTTCGTTTCAGTTTTAGTTTACTACAAGATTTAGGCCTTATAGTGTCCTCTGACACCATGTAAAGTATTCTAACTATCTAGTATAGTTAGAACTCTAGATCTAAAGATAGTTAATTAATATATAAGAATTATGCTCACCTAGACTTGTGATGATGATGGAGTTGGGGCTGTAATATGGCTCTGGCACAGGCAGTGGGAATATTACGTCCACTGCTTGCCAAGATCCAAAACCAACTCACTGGTCCCAAGAGGAACCCATGACTAATGACCTGTCAGGTTCCCTCTCTGCAAGGCCAGCCTTGGCTGCCTGCCTTGTATTGTGACTGTGCATCTTTCCAGTCACAAGGATGAAACTCATAAAAATGTCAAGTAACCCAGATCATTATCAGGGCACTGGGGAAACTGAGACTAGGAAAATTGTGTTAGGCTTGGTACAGGAATGCTGAGTCTGTACAGACTAGGCTTGTGATGATGATGTTAGAAAATGTGGGGAAAGGAAGAGATGGGGATAATAGGGGTGGCAAGATGGAAATCCCAGTGGTAAGACCAACCAGGGAATAGAACTTAGAGTATAGAAAAATAAAAATTAATATATGGGGAAAAATTTTTACATTAACTGTAACAATTTAAGAAAAAGAAATTATTGTGGTGGTTTAAAAGGGAATAACAATTTAGCTGTTAGACTTGAGGCTACTCAAGGTATCAATGCAATATTAAAATAAAAAGGAAATTATGATAGGTACAAATTTAAAATTATCTCAGAACTTACTGAAAAATTGGAACAAAATAATTTAATTAAATGAAATTGTAAAGAGATAAATGGCTGAGTATGAACTGAAATTCAGACTCTACTTCTGAACTAAAAGCAGAATACAAGAGTCTGAATGACAGAGTTTCTAGATCTGTATCTAATCTAGATCTCAATTTCAATGTAGGAATGAGATCAGCACTTCTGACACCATTATAGTGTCCTCTGACACCATGTAAAGTATTCTAACTATCTAGTATAGTTAGAACTCTAGATCTAAAGATAGTTAATTAATATATAAGAATTATGCTCACCTAGACTTGTGATGATGATGGAGTTGGGGCTGTAATATGGCTCTGGCACAGGCAGTGGGAATATTACTGCTTGCCAAGATCCAAAACCAACTCACTGGTCCCAAGATTGGCAGCTCGCTTACCCCCTGTCTTGGACCACTCCTCAGCCAGATCAGGTTACAGCCCTGGTTCTCTTGGCTCCACCCTTACCTATTGCTGCCACCATACCACCGTCTCTCCACAGCCCAGTCAGTCCCTCTCCCTTAGTTATAGCTAAACCTATTCACTTTCACTACAGCCTACTATATATGACTAGACGTCTTTCCGTCCATTATTAATACCGGGTGCCCTGTAGCCTGAAACTGAAAGTGGGCTGGGCGCAATAGCACATCAAAAATAGCTTCAAAGGAAAAATAATAACATTTTATAATCTACTATATCTAGGCTTCATATTTACCATCAATATGACTGAGGAGTTCTGTCATATTCATCATCATCATGATGAAACGTTCATGCCGAGAGTAGACTACATTCTAGTCACTCTTTTTGCTGTCCAATCATCAAGTAGACAGACTAGGCTAATATTATTCAGTATGCATCTGAAGTCATCTTCATTAATCAACAGATCTTAAAGACTCTAGATTGATAAACGCCTAGACCTAGATCTAGTAGGCTATTTTCCACCTATTTTGTTTTATATAGCCTACGAAAGACTGGATCGCCTATATGATTCAATTTGTATAGATTCTAATCTAGAGGCTAGACTGTCTATATCTACTTAGATCTAGATCTAGATCTAGATCTAGAATCGAGATTAGAAAATCTAATAATTAGGCTACAGATTTAGATCTAAGCCTACTTAAGATCTAGATATAGAAACTAGATCTAGATTCTAAAGAACCTGGCGTTTCACAAATGTAGAATGCCTAGAGAAACTTTAGTAATGTTTAAATCTCTATGTATACATCATACATGCCATTCTATGCAGATTTCTTATTCGCTTTTTTAATTTAAAAACGCAAAAATCATGACTAGTTAGTGAGAAAGTACATTAGAGAAGTCGCTAGAGTTATCCCCCCATGACTGTATATTGAATGATCGCTGTAAAGTTGATATGATCGATCGTTGAGTTGACACCATAGATCTATAAACAGCACTAGATCGCTTACAAAAAGATGGCGGCCCGCTTCGCGGCATATCATTATCAGCGCGCGAGCTCGTGGTGTCTGTGGGTCCGAGAGGGTGGGCGGACAGCAAG
>RQTK01001658.1:25334-58572 GCA_003991915.1 Elysia chlorotica
GATAAAACCAAAATAGTAGTTTTCAGAAAAGGAGGCTTCTTAAGTAAACATGAAAACTGGGTGTATGGAAACTCACCACTTGAAATTGTTAACTCATACAGATATCTGGGAGTAGAATTTACTTCAGGTTTGAGCTTCACAAGTTTAACCTCAATGCTAGTAGGTAAGGCCAAACAAACAAGTTATGAGTTGACGAAATGTTTGGGAGCTCTAACGTGTCAGGATCTAAAAATACTTTTTAAACTCTTTGATTCTAAAGTACAGCCTATTCTCTCCTATGCCAGCGAGCTTTGGGGTACTCGTGATTACACAGAAATAGAGCAAGTGCACACTACCGCAATAAAACGCTTTTTAAATGTATCGATCCATTGCTCCAATACTGCTCTCTATGGAGAGACAGCCAGGTTTCCACTGCAAATTAATATAAAAATTCGATGCTTAAAATACTGGTTAAGACTTCTAAAAATGCCAGAATCTAGGATACCCAAACAAGCCTACCAGTGCTTAAAAAAATTGAATGAAAAGAAAGTAAAATCTTGGGTAACTGATATGAAACATATGCTATGTTCAAATGGATTTGGTCATGTCTGGGTGTTTGAATGTGTTGGCAACGAAACTTCCTTCTGCAATGTTTTTAAAAGGAGATTGTGCGCCGTGTTTAAACAAACTTGGTCTGCCAAATTATCAGAGAATGAAAGTATGTTATTCTATTCTTCATTTAAATCCTGGATCTGTATTGAAACATATTTGTTGAATAATTGGTTACCATCAAACTTAAAAAATGCTTTAGTAAGATTTC
Organism: Elysia chlorotica; assembly: GCA_003991915.1. NCBI lineage: Eukaryota > Metazoa > Mollusca > Gastropoda > Plakobranchidae > Elysia > Elysia chlorotica. The sequence continues at coordinate 26,134 of RQTK01001658.1, forward strand.
GACTAGGTGTTTCAGAGATAAATTGTCATAAATTCAAATATTCAAAAGATATCACACTGCAAATGTGTCCAGTTTGTAACACAGTTAGAGAAGATGAATACCACGTATTAATGATTTGTAAAGCATACGAGGAGCTTCGAACCACGTACATCCCTCCCAAATACCTTACCATTCGAAATAGACGTAGATTAAGTGTACTAATGTCAAATAGCAATCTTTACTCCAATGTTGCCATATATTTACAGCATGTCTTGAAACTAAGAAAATCTCTGATATAAGGGAAATTCTTAGCCTATTAGGCATAGTGTCGCAGGTGTATTATTCAGATTGTGTATGTCAGTCTTGCATTAAATAATAATTGTACTTTCCATTTGATTGCTATCTGTACAATGTGAACTGTAATTTTGGATAAATTATTATTATATTCCCTGACATGTCTATGTGGTAACATTTAGACTAAATTACCCATCTCCAAAAATAAGAGCACAAATTATCAAACTGAAAGCTCGTTTATAACTAAAAGTTACTCAAAAGCTTCATAAATTGGGTGAATGGACTGAGAGAGCAAATCGAAAGTGATGTTACCATTTTGTTATCTTTTTCTTGAACATTGTAAAATTGTATTTTTTGTCATGTTTGTTAAGGGTGAGAAGCCCAACGAACCAATAAACATCAATCAATCAATCAATCTCTCTCTTTGACTCTCTAAGAGTGCAAACTGGCTCAAATGGTAGAGTGTTCATTTCCAGATCGGGAAGCCAGCGGTTCGAACGCCAAGATCAGTAGTTTTATTTGTCCGATTTCGTGCCATGTAACTGGTTAGGTTTGTGTCAGTATAATGCGACTGTCTGAGACAGAAGTCATGGTATCCCTGCCCTGTCTCGTGTGTCCGGCGTCAGTTGTGGGGCCCATCCACATTAGCCTATACATTGCTAAGGATGGACATTTTAACCTCTCTCTCTCTCTCTCTTTTCTTTATATTCTTCCCCATTTCTATCAGCCTTGTAGTCTCTCTCCCCCTCCTATCTCTTGCATGCCTTTTTTTTCCTTTTCTTCTTCTTGTCTTTGTATATAAATGTATAGTTTTGCTATGTCTATCGCTTTCGGGCTTTATCCTCTTCTCTTTTTCTTTTATATATATATATCTCCCCATTTTTTCTCTCTTAGCTTTCTTCTTCATTTCCCTCTATCTTCTTATCCCCCACCCTCTATCTCTCTTCATATCTCCAGGTTTTTTCTCTCTCTCTCTATTCAATTGAATAAAAAAATTATTTTAGAACTCTCTCTTTCTTAACTCTCAACAATCATTGATAGGACTAGCATTTTTACCCTCTGGTATGTGGGGTGTTAAAATAACCCAATTGGTTGAAATTGAGGCTTTCAGAAATGAAAAATGATAAGCATAATTTAATTTTAATTGCCATGAGTAGACCACATAGAATGAAGTATCAGGCACTTTCAGTAAACACTTCTTTTGTTAGTTGGGGTTTATAAATTTAAAAAAAAAACAAGTGACCCTTGAACTATGGAGAGTGTTAGTTTTTATTGATATTTATAAGTATAACACAGATTTGTTTGGCAAACTATGTTGGAAATTTCAAAACAATTTTTGCCATCTTTGGGTGGCAAATTTTTCAAATTTTGTGGTTTCAAATTGCAGAAAAAAATGCGGGGACAAAAATACATTAACAAACTCATTTGATCTAAACTAACAACAATTAGGCTTTCTTAATCACTTGTTACTGTTAGAATAAGATTTCCAAGGAACTTGATAACTTTTGTAAAAGGGCAGGTATTATTGGCATCCATGCTGCTAACTCCAAAAGTTATTCAAAGTGAATCACATGATCTGCAAAAAAAGTTACAAGATTGTCAGGACACTACCAAAAAGGAGTTAATGAATAATCACACAACTTGACACACTCAATATTCAAAATTAATGAAACTCCTGCAATGCAAAAGATCAAAAGTATACAGTACTTCCCATTTTAATAATATCTTTAATAATTAAACCTGATTAAAATTTCTGGTTTTCTTTCCTCTCTCTTTTGACTTTTTCTTTATTTTGAAAATAACGAGAAATCAAATCAGTTTACCGTGTTAATTCAAGAATATATCTTCCCAAGATGCAACAAACAAACAAAAAACAATAAAAAAAATTTGAGAAAGTGCTGTATACATCTCTTCATTTCAACACCACAAAAATGATACATGAGTGGCCATTCACTACTGCCCCAGCCCAGCCACTCTCCCCTGTACCTTTCACTACCACTGCTGACAACCCCACTATTCCCCTACATGATGCTTATTCATAGTCTGTTAACTACACCTTTAACTACCACTGCTGACAACCCCACTATTCCCCTACATGATGCTAACTCATAGTATAGTAACTACACCAAACAAAGTTGCCTAATGCAATTGAAATGATAGGCAGTGGAACAGCCAAACTTATCTCTATTTATGTCAGTTACCTAGGTTTCACAATAACGCAGGTAAGTTTTATTCCCTGACAAAGCACGCCGTTCCCGCACTCGAGCAATGCGCCTTGCTGTTGTCCTCTACAAGGAAGATCATCCACCAAGCCACAGTAGCCAGGAAACACCAGACCATCGGTCTGTTGAGGACTGCTGTCTGGCCCTGTCACCCAGGTTGTGACAGCCTCATAACCCTGAAGTAGGGAGGCAGTTTAAAGTCATACCCAGGAAATCTTTTTGAAATCTATATGGCACTTAAAAACAATATTCCAAAAATTGCTTTTTTTAAATATCAATTTATCCTTAACTTGTTAGCTCCTGGATTTTCCTGTCTAGAGACTTATCTGGTCTACCAAAGAGCCTGTTTTTAGGCAGAGATCACTGTATTTCTAAATAACATCTACAGTTGTACCAGGCCCTCTGCTGGCTTGAATTGAAAACAAAAAAGAACTGAATTAACTAATGATTTTCCCAATTAGTCTGAATGCAACCTTATGTACATGTACTAAAAAGAGTGTACCCTTAAAGAATCAGCTCTAAAAGGTTTTGAAGCAAAAAGGAGAAAATATTTTCAAACCCAATTTTTTCAAGCAGGATCCTACTTTGCTGTATCCGGTTGAGACAGCTCAGATTTTATCATTGACTGTAAACGGCTTAGGAATCTGGATGAGTAGGAAGAGAGTTATATATATTAACGCATTTTGATGTCATAAACAGGTCCTTTAAAAAATGTGTTTAATTGATCTGGCCTTTTGATTTAAGTGTAAAAAATTTTAGTTGTTGTGCATAGCTTTTGCCATATAAAATCAAATGCAAAAGATGTCCGTGTTCAAAATTTGCTATTTTTTTTTTAATGAAAATTACTTTTTGCCCAGCCACGAAAGACAGCAAAACTTAGAGTTAAAGTGACATTTTCTAGGTCTCAAAAATCTTTAAAAAATGTTTTCTCATGTTATACTGTTACAAATAATATATATATATATTGCAAAGTAATGTGCGCTACACCTTTTCTGCTCATTATTTTGATAAAATTATGGTACTAAACAAGAGCTTCAAGCAATTTTTGACTGAAGCACTTTAAACGTATACATCTACTCAGTCGAACAGCTCGAGTTCCTGATTGGCAAGTGCTAAACAGCTCCAACCACTGTACTCTGTTATTTAGATATCTTGCGCACTTGTGTATTTATAAATCTAGAGGTCTGTCTAGATAAGAGACACATTTAAAACACTACATCTACATCTTCTTGGCTAATCTGTTTAAACTCTTAGTTCTAAAAGACTTCATTAAGAATACTGAATACAGAATAGGCTACCTCTTCAGAAAGATAGAGTAGTTCTAACCTAGATCTAGATCTAGACCCAAGGATTTTTTAAATGCACATTCCATTATGTAGATCTATATATTATTTAATGCGTGATTTGTTGACAGTCCTCAGAGGAGAAGTTGACGGCCGAATAATTAAGGGTAAAATATAGAGGAAAGACTCCCAGACCAATGGTAGTGGTACATGTGATGTAGACAAGGCTTGGATGTAGATCTACTTAGAGTAAAAATAGTTGTTGTCACATCATAGAATTAGAATATAGGTAACCTGTTTGAAATACAATGTTAAATGATTAATTTAAACTTACCATAAAGTTCAAAATGGACTTAGAACAAGTTATTCTGTAACTTTAAAAGCCAGGCAGCACCATTTTGTTTCCACTTTTTCTCAAATCTTCAGCCAAATTTTACGTCGGTAACGTCGGTACGACAAAACTTTCTGCGGTTTGGGACGTCGGACGTCGTCAGTAAGTTAGGACGGAAAAACTTCCGAACTTTAATTCCGACAATTTTCTTCTTCTTCTTCTTCTTCTTCTTCTCGTTCTCCAACACTCTCTTCAAATTCTGATCCCAGCCTGGGCAATGAAGGCTACCGTTTTCTCTAGCTCAGTATACTAAGTATCGGAAGTTGTGTCGTAAAGTGCCTTTCCGACAAAAAATTCAATTCCGACGATTTTATAAATCCGGGCCTTAAAGAGACGGTCTAGGTGGGAAGACTTGTGTGCAATGGGCTTGTCGTGCAGGTGATTCAGTTAGAAACTAACATTTACGTATTAATTTTTTGAATGACATTCTCTGAAGGTTAGGCGTAACAATCAAAAGCTCTGAACCGTTTGAAAGAGTTTGTTGCTTACATTCTCACCTCTTTTCAACTATAAGAAACAGGTGACATGAAACTTTTGGGTTGATAGTTTTACCAATGATATTAAAGTTCTATACTTTGGTATCACTCTCAACTTTGGTAGAGGTATTCATTTCAGTGTAATGCTTGCAGCCATCTCTACTAGGTGAAATATCACAAGGCAGTGCACCCCGAAAAACGAAAAACCTTTATTCATTTCCTACCATGAAAGTGTAATAGTGTAACATTTTTTAAAATCATAATTGGGCGATTTCAATTAACATTTGTGTTGTATATAAATTGGAAAACTATTTCTAGCACATACATAACAAATAAAGAATATGTTAGAAAATTGCAACAAAAATGTTCAAAATATTGTCGTTGTAACCAACTATTTATCCGGTAACCGTTGGGACAAGTTACATTTAACATACTATCTTTTATCCGTGAGCGTAAACTTCAGAAAATCTTAACTTTCCAACATGCTTAAAGGAATTTAAATTAAGTTGAGAAAGACATTAATATGCGAATCTCCATAATATTTCGTTGGCATCAGTTGTTGCCAAGCATGATCTTGAGATGGTTCAATGTAGACTTCCCGTGTTCCCGTCGAGAGCAGTCTACAAATATCTTGACCCCTTCCTTGTTAAGTGTCGCTGTGTAGGCCTTGAGGGACTCCTCTAGAGGGAAGGGGTGGGTCACAAGCTGTTTGACATTCACTCTCCTAGTAGAGATGGCTGCAAGCATTAAAAATGGCTGTTTGGATATCTTTCGGTTCTGCCTCTTAGGGTATGTGTCGCTGCAGGCAGCATAAAGCTCTTTAGATCTTCCCTCAAGAAAACATAAGCGCACCATAATGCATACATGGTAGCTTTGAAGACAAATCTGTCTGTATAAAAATGAATCCATCCTACATGGTAGCTGTCAATCGTACTCTCAGATAAATCTTTTTATAGTCTATGTCACATTCGTTACCAAAAAATGAAATCTTATTTATCATGTGCTCTGAGAATATTTATTTGGCCATCAACTGAAGCATTTGCAGATTGTATGTAAATTCAATTCAAATTCGTGTAATGAATAATAAAAAAAGAACTATTTGGAACGAGGATAACCTTGCAAGAACACTTGACAAGAAGTATATTCAAATAAAGAACTGCACAGTTTTAATTTGAATCTTACATTTTTTCCATTTATTTTCGATATTTCAGAACGTACAAAAATTAAGACTAAAAGATTTGTAAGAGACCAAGTGTTTTGTTTCAACATCTCCTTTTGTACAAAAAGCAATGTATCGATTTATGATTTTTTATGACTTACACATAATTGAAAGTCTTTTGTAGTTTTAATTTAACAAAAATACACAGATCCTTTTATACAACCAACTGTAACTTGCCAGCTGATGATTAAACCCCAGTTAAGCAATAGAAAATGAACATTTAATAAAAAGATGTAATCATAAAATTGATTTAAGATTGTGCACTGTAAAATAATAATGAGAAAAATCAAACAAATTATTTCTTTTATACAATACTTGAAAACTCCGAAAACTGTGATCATCATCATTAAGGACAAACTATAACACTTTTAATCTTTAATCCAAGAACATAAAATAACATTTGTTAAATACCAACAGGGTTAACTAGATTAATATGAGTTCCAACAAAATAAAATCCGTTCCTTAATCAACATGCTTATGTGATTAACATCTGATTTATAACTTTAGTTTCAGCACTGCTTGGCCATGTGCATTGTTAAACACAACAAATTAAGAGTTCTTTTGTGGAATCTTCACAACCACCTGGAATGAAAAAACAGGTTAACTCTGACATCCCTGAGGCCCATAAAGAGACATAGAGCTCGTGTTGCTGTTCCCAACGTCCGTGCACATTCTGTCGTCTACCACACACGGTTGCTGAGACTGAGAGGAGGCGGCCAGGCTGTTGATGTCCCTGTGTGCCAGCAAGGGTTCTGCGCTATGTTCGGCATCACAAAGAACAGACTGCAAACAATCCGCAATGCACTGGCCCTTACAGGTAAGCACTAGAGATATAGACTATCTGTCTAGAGATCTAGATTAAAAAAGTATGACCGCTTGTCAGATCTAGAATCCGACTTGGCAGGACTTCCATTTACGGTAGGCCTGCACTCGTCGCTCATGCATCGAACACATTTTCTGATCTGTGATAAAAAAGCGAAATTCAAAACCCCACTCCTTGAGCAAGCGTTTTAATGGAAGTAATTCCTTCCCGTTGTTTTTCTTTTTTATGCCTAGCTCTAGATTCTTTAATTAATTTGTTGGTTTTCAGGACCGAGAAGTGTTGTCCGATTCTTTAATTAATTTGTCATTTTTCAGGGCCGTTCTGTGCGGTCCGATTCTTCAATTAATTTGTCATTTTTCAGGGCCGACAAGTGATGTTGGATCCTTCAATTTGGGAGGGGGGGGGGGGGGGGGGTTGTGTGCGAAAATAGGGGCGTGGTTGCTGGGCGGGTGGGGGTGGGGGACTTTTCATGATTAATTTGCAACTTTACATGTTGCTCCGATTTTGCTGATTTTGTTGTTGATTTTTTAATCTTTCAGCTGTCAGACTTTTTTCAGGCCTTACAATGTAGGCTAGTATTTTCTGCTGTTTCTTTTTTTGCTATTCAACAACAACTCATATAAATCATCTTTTTTTCCCTTTTTTTTCCTTTTACAGGACAACCTCCCATAGATCGCAGAGGAAAGCACAACAACCAACCTCACAAAGTCTCAGATGAAGTGATGCAGTCAATCAGAGACTACATAGCATCATTCCGTGGACGGGCATCGCATTACGCGAGAGGAACAACAAGATGACTGTACTTGTCTGAGGACCTCAACATTTCGAAAATGTTTGAGTTGTTCAAGCTTCGAAACGCTGATACAACAATCTCCTACGAGACATACCGCACTGTCTTCAATTCCGAGTTCAACTTCAGCTTTGGCTACCCTCGGAAAGACACGTGCACTGCTTGTGATGCGTTCGTCGCCAAACTTCACCACCTCGACAAGCAAATTCAGGACGCAGAAGCAACAAATGAGGAAGGTGTGCTTGCTTTAACCCAGCAAAGACAGGTTTTGATTACAGAGAAGGAGTTGCATGTTCGGAAGGCAGAGGTTTTTTTATGACCGGAAGGCAGCTGCTAAAACAAGCGCAAAATCAACAGCAGCGTTCGAAGCGGTTGCTTTTGACTATCAAAAGAATCTGCAAGTCCCAAACAAAACATCCAATGATGTTTACTACAAACGCCAGTTGAATTTCATAACAATTTGCATCCACGTTCTTTCAACAGATGAGGTGTTTCTGTATGTCTATGATGAGACAGTGGCCAAGAAGGGGTCTGACGATGTGAGTTCCATGCTACATGATTTTATCAGGGATCACTTGTCAGAAGAGGTGAAAGAGATCAGTTTTTTTGTGTGATAGCTGCGCAGGATAGCACAAAAACTACACCCTTTTTCGCTTCTTTTATCACTTGGTTCACAACTTGAAACGCTCCAGTCACATCAAAGTGCTCTTTACAATTAGGGGACATTCGTATCTAGAATGTGATCGAGACATGTGCAACGTGAACTTTAAAGCCGATGTGAATTTCCCTGAGGACTGGATTTCTGTTTTCAAGGATGCACGGACAAAGCAATCGGCTTTCAATGCGATTCCAGCAAGTGCTGATATGTTCTATGGCTACACAGAATTTCTGAAAGGAACTTTTAAAGCTTCATGTCCAGTGCAAATCCGCCCCATGACAGAACTGCAGTTCGACATCACTAAGCCACACCCCATGATGTTTCGAAACACTTGGCATGGTCCCTTCGAAAGTGCTGCTGTAGTTCAAGAAGGAAAAGGAAAGGGAAAGGGGAAAGGAAGAAAGGCAAAAGCAACAACGGCTGCAGCTGCAGATGGGCAGTTAATAAAACGATCATATACTGCTCCACTGCCACTAGCAAAAGCAAAATAATTATGATGACCTGTAAGTCCTAAAAAGGCTGTGCCCCCCTTGTCAACATACATTCTTCGACAACCTTCCTACTCTTGGCACTCAAGATGTATACCAAGATTCAGAACTTTCGGAAAGTGATGGAGATGAATAGATAACAGTACTGTTCCATCCGTAACATGATGTTTCGAGAAAGGTTGTGTGTGAGAGAGTGAGAGACAAACAGACAGAGGGAGACAGAGAGGGGAGTGAGAAGTGAGAGAGAAAGAGAGCAAGCGAGTTAGTGTGTGTATGTGTGTGTGTGTGTGTGAGAGAGAGAGAGAGAGAGAGAGAGAGAGAGCAAGTGAGTGAGTGAGAAGTGAGAGGGAGAGAGAGAAAGAGAGAGAGAGAGAGAGAGAGAGACAGAGAGAGAGAGAGAGAGAGAGAGAGAGAGAGAGAGAGAGAGAGAGAGAGAGAGAGAGCAAGTGAGTGAGTGAGAAGTGAGAGAGAGAACAAGCGAGTGAGTGAGAGAGAGAGAGAGAGAGAGAGAGAGAGAGAGAGAGAGTTAGCGAGTGAGTGAGAAGTGAGAGAGAGCAAGCGAGTGAGTGAGAAGTGAGATTGGATTGTGAGTGGTGGGGGGGTGGGGGGGGGGGAGGATTGATACTTCTTCATGTTCAATAATACCAATGTTACCAACACTAGTAATAAATAAAAAAGGAAGCTTTATTTTACAAGTTTTTATCTCATAATGTTGTTATGTCATGTTACGTGATTGTTATGTCATGTTTTGTAAAAAAATTGTATTGCTTTATTTTAGGTTATGGCAAACATACTTCACACAAGAGTGGCTCAAAAAACTTTTAAAACATTTTGTAGGCTCTGCAAACTTTTATAGTGCAAAATATCGCTTTCAGTGGAAAAACCAGATAAGTCCATTTTTCAACATGTCATGTCATAATGCCATTATGTGAAGGTTTGATGGAGAAAAACAAAAATGGCAGTAGAATCTTGCAGACAACTTAACAAAGAAAAAATACACTAAGAATTAGCACGGTGCATTCATTATTTTAAAATTTATACAATTATATGTCTTCAAACTTTAAATCTCATTTTTCTCAATATGACTCTGACGTGACTTATCTGGTTTTTCCTCTGTTAGGTGATGATCTACAATCACATTAAGATTTGTAGCTTGTTTTTTTTTTTATATAACTTAATTAAGTACCGGTATTGGAATAAGGAGAATTTAAAAGCGCAATGGCAAAATATACATGCAGGGTAATGAACGCCAGCCTTCTTATTTTCATATGTTACAACGCGTAAGCTTACTCGGACATTAAAATTTGTGGATGTCAGTCAATATCTTTCTAATGATTTTTTACATCAAATTAATGCTGGGATGGGCATAAAAAAAATACATAAAGAAACAAACAAACGCACTCAGGCGATCTTCATCAAGAACAATGAAAACACCCCCACACACAAATAAATAGATCAATATTATGTACTTGATCAGCCCTAAGAACGGCTAATAAAAACGATTCTTTTCGCACAATAATTATAATCGTAAAATACTAAGTAACCCCCTCTGTCGATTCATGAAAATCTACTATTTAAAAAACATCTAAATTGATTTAACCACACTGGAAGAAAAAAAATTCATGAAAGCTAAGAACGTCGGGTTATTTCGCCACATTAGATACTCTATGGATAGTTGCCTGCTTCATGCAATGTTCGTGTGCTGTATTATTGGAGGAAACGGACAATGACCTCAATTTATCCGTCTACTCAAAGAAAAACACATGATTGGTTAGTTTATACATTGTTTCGTGTGTATTTTTAGTCCTGTTTTACAACCACCAACAGTCGGGGAAATTCGCCACCTTGAGGATAATTTCGCCACCACAATCGGGTAATTTCGCCACCACACATTCATAGTCTTTTTTTCTTTTTATTTGTCAATTTTTTTGTTGTTGTTGTTTTTGTTTTTTTTTTTTTGTTTTTTTTTTTCCAAATAAGAAATAAGTACATGTTCAATTATTTATTTGAATTTTACTTGAACAAAAGCAATAAGCTTACCTTGAATTTTTATAAATTAAGTCACACATGCAACCTCACTCGATCGAGGGTGGGAAGGGTGGCGAAATTTCCCTCCTGGCGAAGTTGCCCGACGATTCTTTTCGCACAATAATTATAATCGTAAAATACTAAGTAACCCCCTCTGTCGATTCATGAAAATCTACTATTTAAAAAACAATAACTATATTTAGAATAGACATCTTAACTCTCGGTCAAGGCGCCTTGCTCTTGGTCACATTTTATTTACGCCAAAGGCCTAATATTAACAGATTGCTTCTCTGGCACATCCTAAAATTGTGTAAACAACATTGAAAACTGGAAGTCATTGTTATACAATGATGGCGATTTTTACTCAGACGAGTCAGTCTTGAATCTATGTAGATCCAGATCTAGATGCTAGTTTTTTAATTAACATTTTAACAACAGCGTTGCTACTGCAGTCTCAATCTAGATCTAGAATCTACATAAAAATCGAAATACAGGCCTAGATCTATCTAGATCTAGTCTCTGTGTGAAACGCTATCTAGAATAGATCTATCTGCTTGAGCCAAATCTAGGAAATAAAATTATAGCATGGTTACATAGTATCTAGATCTAGATAGAGAAATAGATCTAAAATCTAGAATCTAGATCTAGAGCTATTTAGATCATAGAATCTAGGATACTTAGACCCATAAGTTGAAGAACCAGATACAAGGAACCTCTAGTAGTTTGGTCTATTAAAAAATGCGTATTGTAAACATGCTAAGTGTGATGGTGAAAGATGGTTCCAGGCTCATTGCAGCAAAACAACCAATTTCAAAGGCATTGAGATCTAGATCTACAAGAGCAGCGGTTGGGGCTGTACAATTGGAAAGTATGCATTCTTCAATACTTCCCTAGATCTATGTACATAATGTAGTTTTTGGAGTCAGATTATAAGTAACACTGTGACTGTCTAAATCATGTTTAAAATGGTGTTGCAAGTAGTAGAATTTGCCTAGAATCTATGTTTTATTCTGTGACATAACAATTTTCAAACCCCTTTAGCATCATTTATTTTTTGCCTTATTCACTGAATAGGACCTAGATATATGCAATGAAAATCCGATAAACTTTGTGACCATGTTTTACTTTCTCCTTCTCTCTCTCTCTCTCTCTCTCTCTCTCTCTCACTGTGCCTGTACTTCTGCCTGACCATCTATTTTTCTCTCTCTCTTAAAGTTTACATAATGGAGACCTTTGGATTCCATTTTTTTCATTTGCCAACGTAGGCCTTCTAAAGCACTAACTGCACTTGAAATAACGAAATTATTATTTTTCATTTATATAAAAATTATAACTTAAGCCAGGGCTGGCAAACAATACAAGACTTAAAGTGAAACTGAAATCTCTGTTACACAGTGACCCGTGCAGACTGGCCAATACAGGGGATAAATCATAAAAAAGAGCTGTGGATATTGTATCTGAATTCTGATGCCTATTAAGTATTTTCAGTAATAATACTTTACACTTCAATTGAATGTCCATTAAAAAAAAAAATTGACCATTGGCATTGTAACTGTATATATTCAGCCAGCCAATCTATTATAAGAATCAATTCCATTTTGGTTTATGGACATTTTTAAGAACAGTTTTGTCAGTTCTAAATTGAATCTAGATTATACACAGCTGTTTATACAGCTCGAAAGGTGGTTACAACTTAGTTTGCCTCCAGTGCCTACCTGAGCCACCGGCAAGTAGTGGGCGGATCGGTGATCAATAACCTATCAGGCAACTCACAGCCGGGTGTGCCCGGGCATGACAGTGCACTGCACGTAAACTAGTAACAACTTTTTCTTTTTAACAGCAAAATCATTAACACCAAGAACATTGTGTCTACATTCAATCTAAATTAAAATCTATACACTTCTAAAGAATACAATTTGCAATTCTAAATTGTAACTCTTCCAAAGAAGATGTTTGCATTGTGCAGGTCAAATTCCGTACATAGTAAACACGTTTTGAAGAGCCATCATTTTCATATTATCATAATAATTGAATGCTAATTATTTGAAAATGGTACAACCAATTCTGTCAAAAATCGATTTTATTTCTTAAAAAGTTAATATTAAACACCTGTGAACGTTTTAACAGCGAAGCTAATTCTGTTGATTTTATATAATTTTTTTAACGTCCATGTTGCATTGTGAACTACTGAGCTGTAAACTTCAGCTTTTATGCAGCTTTCTTAAATCTCACTGAGAACCTTAAACGGTTTAAGCCCTGACTAATAATCAAGCTACAAGAGGAGTTTTGGGATTGTGAAACTGAAAGCAATAAAAAAATTCATTAATTATGTAGAACTTGAGGTGGTAGATCGTCAACAAACAAATAGAGGAAATGGCTTTGAATTCAGATTAAACCTTCACAGAAATACGTTTTTTTAAATCTCTTCGTTCTTTCAGCAAAACTTGACAAAAGGTCACAGAAATTTAAATGAGAATTTATTAGAACTTTTCAGTCCTATGTTGTGCTCTCTGGGGGAAATCAGCTAGAGAAAAAGAGCTAGATCTAGATACTCTTAGTTTTTAACCCCTCTGTCCTAGATTTGCTCCGACATTATAACATCACACCACAATCAATTCACAGTCGATCAATCGTCGGATATCACTGGTACAAGAACATATAAAATATATATGAGAAGTTTAAAAAACTGAATGTGCATTTATTTCCAGAGATTCATGTAAGAATCACATGCCCTGGAACTGTGCCCGAAGAAGCATGTAAATTAGCATTACTAAATTTATGACAATTTTAATAAGAAACACTTTGAGGACACAGCGATACCAAAATATGTTTTAGAAACACACCATGTTTCCTTAATAGAGAGATTCGGATTTGGTTTGATACTAAATGGCATTCATGCGTTTATCACAAAATTGGAAAAAAGAGGAGCTGCAGTTCAGAACATTAGAATATAATAACAAATAATTATGGAATCACCACACTTTCTCAGAGCTATTAGCTCATCTCCGCCTGTTGAAAAAAGTAAGACTAAGTAGGCGTAAAAATTAGACTTACCTTTAATCCAAGACAATTTAAGTAATAAGCAACTATAGATACCTTTCTTTTCAAGCTTTGACTCTTTATTTGGTTTATAACACTTTTCTTTTAATTCTTTTGCGTTCATGGTGAATCACTAACTGAACCAGTACTGTAGCGAGTACTAACACAGGTTTAAGAGGGAGTATATAAACACAGATTTAAGGCGGAGTATAACACAGATTTAAGACCCTATAAATTCAAAACCGTTTTAGCTCGCTCATGCTGTTAGGTAGGTGATTATATTCAACATGTATGTAAAGTTCTCTTAAAATTGCAGACATATTGACCATATTAGTTTTGATAAATCTTTATGAAGAAGTCTCACCCTTTGTCTTAGATTGATTTTGGGTTTTTTCCTATGTTCTGATATATCTTGCTTAGTTTAATGCTTAGCTGCTAATAGCAGGCAATAAATATATATGTGCATGTTTTTCAAAAATAGCTCTAACTAAGGCGTTATGTGAGTTTTACACCTGTTCAATTAATATGTAGGCATCAACGCTTCATTGTTTTAGTGTGGAAATTTAGTCTAATATCTAGTCGCAGCGTTAAAGGGGAAGCCCGGTTCAAATGATCAGGTTGCAGGGGCTATGTGCGGCTGAACATGAAGAGCAAACTAAGTTGCCACATTCAAACAACCGTCTATAAGAATAGACAGTTATGCCATTATGCATACTTGACATAAATCTGCATCTTAGCTAAGGCATCTTTTGCATTTTAAAAATGCTTTTGCAACGCTCTGTATAACATTAACAGTAATTACTTTGATGCCTCAGAGCATGGCTGCTTCACCAGGGTCTAGTTTATTTGTTAAGAAATAGAGTGTTTCAAGAAAAATTTCAACACATGCAAGCTAAATTGAAACAGCAGGTTGGATATATTAGATAGTGAACTTGCATGGTCAGTGGAAAGTTCAATGAATTTTCTATTTACTAGTATTTACTCCTCCTCCTCCCCTCCCCCCTCCCCATTTGATTCAACAAGTGAAGACCGCACCTATAGATATAAATGTAATGGGTTATACAATTTGTTTTGATTTTTACAGCCCAGAGTAGAGCAACCTCTCTTTTAATTTTAATATCTTCGAAATTTACATTTTTTTTTCATTTGAACAGACTTTGTAATATGGAAATGTAAACCTTTAAATCATTGTCGTTTTTTTTTTTCAAATATATTATTTGGGATAGATCTATTTATAATCTTAATAAGGTAGCATTTCTCTAATTCTTTTTCATGATATTAAGACACAGAGTTAAGGTTTGTGAACAGTCTACCTCAGAAATTCCTGCTGGCTACAAGCATTTCCATTTTTCTTCTTACATATTACCTCTTTTCCACATTAGTGATAGTTCTCTGATAGGTAATTGGTAATCAGATAAGCCTCTACCCAATTTCATTTTTATAACTTTGGTATTAACTTCATGAGCAATATCCTATTGGTTTAGATTAATTACATGGATTGTTATCTTAACTTTAAATGCAAATAATTGTTGATTCACATGTTGTAAATTTGTTGTTTTTCAGATCAAGTGAAAAATGATTCAAAAGTTCTGTCTTCTGATGAACCAAGGCCACTTTATTTGGATGCTCAGGCCACAACACCACTGGTAAGACAAGATGCAGATGTTTTACATCGAAAAAATAAATTTATTTTTTAACCTAGAACTGCGAAGTGGGGTTAAAACATTTTTCTCATAATTTGCTAGGTAATGTTTGTAACAATGCCATTATGAATATGTCATTAGATTAGTCTTTTTATGTGTACACAGATAGAACCAGGGTATCCCTTAATAAACTCACTGGAAGGCATTTTTAACAACTAAAATACTAGTTATAACTTTTAAATTTCTTAAATCTCTTAAATCACTAAATTATCTTAGGTCTTATTTGCTAGGAAACTGGAGAGTGTAATAAATCAATGTCATCACAGACGACAGTTTTATCCTATAGATACATTTCTTTCATTTGATAACACATTCTGTCAGGATCCACGTGTTTTAGACAAAATGATGCCCTTCATGATGAGCCAGTATGGAAATCCCCACTCGCGCACACATGCCTATGGCTGGGAGAGTGAAGCAGCTATGGAAACAGCAAGAAAGGTTACAAACAGTTTTGTGTTTATTTTTTATCTATATTTTCCCTATTTTATGTAACAGTGAATCTCTGACATTAAGAAGTGGAATCCTCCCCCAAAAAATAGATATTTCTCTTGATAAAAGACTTAGATCTTACAGGCGCTAAGTTTATGAACCTGAAGTTAAATATGGCATCATCTGGTTTGAGAGAGTGAATGGAATCATGTAAATTAGAAGTATATGGTTTATACAATTATTAATCATAATTTTTTGAAGTATATACCTAAGATTTGGCCTTTGTCTATGCTGCAAGCAATACAACTGTTACATGTACGTATGTTTGTAATACTTGTAGGTAACAAGTAAATGAAGGTATTTTAAGCATGCTTAGCAGCCAGTAATGAACCAGTGTGATTGAGGAAAAGGAGGGAGCAGTGTTGGTATTGAAGAAAAAACTCCATGGTACCTTTTGAGCACTGGTTAATCTTGGAAAAGGGCTGTTGAGTCATACCAAAAGTTTAGGCCTATGACATCGTCCCCAAGGTTTTTAAGGAATATCCTATAATTGTGGTGATGAGGCCTATATATGGAATCTACAACCATGGAGGCGTTCTTGAGCAGGCTTATTATTACTTTAGCTGTGATTATCAGACTTAGAACTTCTGACTTATCCCATTTTCCTCTGCTGAAGGTCTAGGCGTAGAGCTATCTGTGTTCTTGCTTAGTTTTACAATTTCGACGATCAAGACTTTTTCGACCTTATTTCCGAGATGTCTTCCAATCCGATATTCGAGACAAAAAGGTTAAGCCGACAGTTGTATTTCGTTTCGGAGACCATTTTATCAGGGCATATAAATTTTAATAAAGCACTTAAGTTTCTTTCTTTTTTTTTTCAACAGAGGCAACACCTATTAGTGTGCATTAAAGACAAACCTTTTAACAGTATTGTAATGCATTAGCAGAGCTGCCATCACGAACAACCCCTGTTGTTTTTCGCACTGAGCATTTTTGTCGTACAGCTATGTTTTTTCTGTAAATCACGCAACCGCGCTACAGAGGAACATTATAGAAAGTTTCGTGCGCTGAAGAAAATGTAGGAACAATTGAATTATATTGATATGAGATATGTCTATGTGTTTTTGCACTCGTCACTGTGTTATCGAGATTGTGTTAGTCAACAAGGTCAATGATATGGATATACCCCAACGGGTTGTTTCCTTTATCGTTTATTATACGTTCGAAACTCCAACTTGTAATACCCATTTCTCTATCTTCACTTCTAATCCTCGACTAATGCTGTAATTTCAAAGTTTATGCTTTTTGATTAAGTCCGATCTTACTTGGTGTTGACTATCCAATAGGTCTTTCCTGTTATCATACGTTTGAATGTGCGTTTACAAACAAGGAACGTAGCTCTAGTTTATCGGTTATTCATTCACATGCTGATCTCTCCATCTTCATTCAACACCCACTCCTCGACCCTCCTCATTATTTAGCCTACTTTACTTCTGTGAAATCTGTGCTAGAACCTTCTTTTACAAACAAGGACTCTTTTTCTATTATATCGATTATTTTTCTGATTAATACCGATGTATCAATTGTCACATTCAGTCCTTCTGCCCCCGCCGACATTTTCAGCATTTGATTCTCATTGTCCCAGTTAAACTGCATTTGATCATATTTGATTCGTTGATAATGTCTACTAAAGCACTATCATTCAAATTATGCGCTCTTCGTCTCTAGTGTTCTTTCACATGCTGTTAGTAATGTAAGCTTAGATGTAGTTCAGACTAGAATCTTAATTGTGATTCAGAAATCAATCTGGTTCTGGATCTATTAGCCTTATAGGATCTATACTGTATCTGACCGATCGACACATTCGAGATCGAACTCTAGATCTAATCTAAATTTATATTTTACCAGTGCATCCGTCTCCACTATCTATCTATTGGTATCAAGGGAGATTCTATTCGATGACGGCGTTACACAGCGTATTACAGCCGACTTGTCTGAGTATCGTGCTTGACCCAATCAGGTGGAAAAAATCGCAGCAAATCGATCAGAGCTCAAACATGCGACCCTCTTAACATAACCGCATGTTCTACCTTAGGACCCCTGGATTTTTTTTAATCACTGCAAAATCCCTTAATACCGCATGAGATGGACATTTTTTGCCCAATCACTGTTAATTACACAGACGCTCATGAATATTTCGCCACGTAAGGTGCGAAAATGAAAGTACCAGAAGAAGAGTAAATCTATCATACTGCTTTGATACATACATTTCATTTCATTAAAACAAGTTTGAATATTTTTTTAGTGTCCATTGTAGACAGATAGTACAATGAAGATGAGAATCAATGCATGTTTTACCATAGCATTCTAGACCAATCTAAAGAATGAAATATTGAAATGCTTAATGAGTTTCATCAATTTGCTATTCTTTAGGCTAAAGGAGTTCTGGCATTTTTTGATGAGAATAACTAATAAATTTCACGGTTGGGCTTATTTTGGACTCAGTTTTAAAAAAATTTCTGGGGGACGATGCCCGAGGACCCCCCTAGAAAAACTTGTGATCTGTTGTGTCCATAGAGGTGGTATGAATTTTCAGATAATTTTGTCAAGGGGCACTTACAGCTCTGTTTAACATTTGCGTTGTGATTGCGGATCGAATACTGCTAACCCATCTCAACAGCTAGCCTTTTCGAGCATGAGGCCTAGAGCACTTTATGTTCTAGATAAGATTGGCACATTCTGATTGCTACCTGCATAAGGACACCTGTCAATCTAAAAAAGCAGGAAAAACATAGGACCAGAATCAATTGAATTTTTCACTAATCATACTATTTTGAAAGGGAACTTAAAATTTAGTCCCAATGGAAGAAAAGAAAGACCTTTTTTCATAAATACATAGCAATGCGACTGTTTTTGGAGACCATACCGTCACTTTGAAAGCATATATATTGGACTCTACACAAACGTTTTGCTTGCTCCTGGCAGCCCCTTTAAAGTTTTTAGGCATCTAGAGGAAAACAATGATTTTTTTTTATCGTTAGTACAGTTTGGAGCAGCTCAACAAAGCATCTCAATAGTTGATGTACCTGTCGAAGTGTTTGTGCCAACACCGCAGATAAATGAAGAAGAATAAAGCAACCAGGAGGAAGAAATGAAGGGGAGAAGGCGAAAGCGCAGAACAAAAGAGGAGAGGGATGCTCAGGCTACTGAGAAGTTAAATAACAAAATGAGAAGGCACAGCATGTTAGAAAGCTTCTCGCGAGATAAATGCCGAAAAAATGTCACGAACACTTCAACGAACGCACGAGGGAAGAAATCAACAATGCTTCAATCTGGTGGATGGACTATTTGTTTCAAAAGGTGTTTATCAGACAATTGGTGACTGTGAGGGAATACAAGGAGAAAAAGAAAGATACAGAAAATTACTGGAAAGGAAGTACATGTCCAAAGTCGTACACTTTTCGAAAATCTGATGGGGAGTACCCAAGTGTTTGTCAGTTGTTTTTTCTTAACACACTGGTCTTAAAGTGCATCAATTTCAAGATTATACGAAAAGCTTTTGAAGTTGTGTGTACATTTTCTTATTAATGTACTGTTCAGTTGAATATCTGTTTTAAAGACAATCTCTGAAGCAGACGACATAATTATTAATTTAATTCAAATTGATTTAAAAAATTATTCATCATGACATTTAGCTGTATCAACCCTCCATACCTCACTACAGGCGTGAGCATGCACCACAGAGGCGTTACCTCCCTACTGATCTTAGATTGCCTGTGATGTGTACACAATTTATTCATAAACACTGGGAAGCTGAACATCTCATGCAATACATACAACCAAGCAATCAAGGAAATGAACATCTCTTTTGCTAAACTGGTAAATGATGAGTGTGTAGTTTGTGCCGAGTTTGAGCTTTTTTAAAAAAAGAGTTTTGTGTGTTTATCCTAGTGTCTTTTTAAAAAGAAGTACGATGATCATGAACGCAGATACAAAGATGCAACTCAACGAAGACACATAGTGACGCTTTTCCGATTTTCTCTGCAGACCTTCACAAGGTAGTTATGCTTCCGATGATGGATCAGTTCAAGCGATCGATTTTTACTTGCCGTTTATGTTGTTTCAATGACACATTTGCACCCGTTGGCAAAATGTGAAAAAAACCTGAAAGACATTGCAGTGATCTGGCACGAAGCAATTGCTGGAAGAAAGGATGAAGACATCGCTTCAGCCTATACATGCGATGTTTTTAAAATCTCAGAGGGATGTCAGGGTAATAACTCTTTGGCTAGACAACTGTGGCGCACAGAATAGAAAGTGGACACTGTTCACTATGCTGGTGATATCAATCAGCAGCCAAGTAATATATGCGGATAGCATTGTCTTGAACTGCTTTAAGCCTGAGCACTCATTCATGTCTTCTGATGCAGTGCACAGTAACCTTACTGCAAGGCGCCAACTGAAAAGCTGTTAATACCTATTTTAGTATTTGGTATTACTCTGCCGGGAATCAAACCCACTACCTCCCGATATCATTTTGGACGGACGCATAACCATATATGAAATTAGGACAGCATGAACTACAACTTTAAGATTACTAGTTTGTATTAAAAGGGTGAAAACAATGCGAAATGGTTTTAATACAAAATAATACCAGTTTCTTGGGTTGATTCTAATAAATGAATTCAAGTCCGTAACAAAAGAAATAAAAATCGAATATCAAATATATATGAACGTCGTTTCACTCACTTAAATTTTATTGATTTCTTAATAACAAGAAAAACTAAGAAAAAATGTCGAATATCCTAAAAATATAACCATATTAGTGTCATTACATGATGAGAGTTGCACAAAAAATCAGTCTGATACTTATGAAAAAAGGACGAATATTGAACTTTACTTATGAAAAAAGGACGAATTTTGATAATCGTCCTTCTTTCATAATTGAAATGTGCATTTCAAAATAAAGCACTTATGAAAGAAGGTTATTTCGCTTGTCAAACAAAAACTATTTAATATTTTTAATTGCCGTTTTCAACACATACTTTTATTAGGGCATTTTACATTGCTGAAAAATTTCGAGTTTATAGAATCAATACTTTTTAAGTTATAAAGGAAAACAGTTTTTTGCTTTTACTGAAAAATATGGTCAAGCCGATATTCGCCTTTTTTCACTAAGGGGGCAGTATATTAGCCTTATAGGACCTATACTGTATCTGACCGATCGACACATTCGAGATCGAACTCTAGATCTAATCTAAATTTATATTTTACCAGTGCATCCGTCTCCACTATCTATCTATTGGTATCAAGGGAGATTCTATTCGATGACGGGGTTACACAGCGTATTACAGGCGACTTATCTGAGTATCGTGCTTGACCCAATCAGGTGGAAAAAATCGCAGCAAATAGATCAGAGCTCAAACCTGCGACCCTCTTAACATAACCGCATGCTCTACCTTTGGACCCCTGGATTTTTTTTTAATCCACTGCAAAATCCCTTAATACCGCATGAGATGGACATTTTTTGCCCAATCACTGTTAATTACACAGACGCTCATGAATATTTCGCCACGTAAGGTGCGAAAATGAAAGTACCAGAAGAAGAGTAAATCTATCATACTGCTTTGATACATACATTTCATTTCATTAAAACAAGTTTGAATATTTTTTTAGTGTCCATTGTAGACAGATAGTACAATGAAGATGAGAATCAATGCATGTTTTACCATAGCATTCTAGACCCATCTAAAGAATGAAATATTGAAATGCTTAATGAGTTTCATCAATTTGCTATTCTTTAGGCTAAAGGAGTTCTGGCATTTTTTGATGAGAATAACTAATAAATTTCACGGTTGGGCTTATTTTGGACTCAGTTTTAAAAAAATTTCTGGGGGACGATGCCCGAGGACCCCCCTAGAAAAACTTGTGATCTGTTGTGTCCATAGAGGTGGTATGAATTTTCAGATAATTTTGTCAAGGGGCACTTACAGCTCTGTTTAACATTTGCGTTGTGATTGCGGATCGAATACTGCTAACCCATCTCAACAGCTAGCCTTTTCGAGCATGAGGCCTAGAGCACTTTATGTTCTAGATAAGATTGGCACATTCTGATTGCTACCTGCATAAGGACACCTGTCAATCTAAAAAAGCAGGAAAAACATAGGACCAGAATCAATTGAATTTTTCACTAATCATACTATTTTGAAAGGGAACTTAAAATTTAGTCCCAATGGAAGAAAAGAAAGTACCTAGCTGCTAAAAAGAAATGAAAGCATTGAAATCAAAATGAGCGTTAAGTTCCTAGGACATGATAGTATTTTTTAGGGATCAAGCTTCAGCCTGATTATGATGAACTGTAAGATAAGATGTGGCAAAGCTGTGCTTAAGAAATTCTATTTCATCTTAACATGAACTGAATTAGTTCACGACAGGATTTTTAAACAGCAATATTTCCTTTATCTAAATTTCATTTTTATGCTTGTGGGTAAGAAATACTCATGGCTTCCATCACAATGACTGTTTTTTTTTTCATTCACAGCAAGTTGCAGAAATTATTGGAGCAGACCCACGAGAGATTATCTTTACAAGTGGAGCAACTGAATCTAACAACATCAGTGTGAAAGGAGCAGCAAGATTTTACAAGAGCAAGAAAAATCATGTTATCACCACACAGACTGTAGGTCAAAGTTCTAATTTGGAAGGTGTCAGATTTCCCTTACTGATATGGCATTATGCCTGTCTTACTTTCCTATTGATAAAAAGACTAATGTTCATCATACTTTCTTTTGGATAAAATTTTTATGTCAAGATGGTGTATGATATCCAGTTGTTGCGGTTACTCTGCTTTAGAGTTTTGATTTAAGCTTATCATTTTTGTAGAATGGAAATAGAAAAAGAAATTTTAGAAGAAAAAAATTAATTGACCTAATTCCTATTTAAAAAAAAAGTCTTAAATTATGTAAATTATTTTCTTTTACGATTGTTGCACTTAAAATCGAGCATCTTTGATAAGACATAGATATATATTCATCTAGATTTTTATAACTGTAATATAATGCCAGAAATAGGATTTTTTGCTTATTACCATTACAACAAGAGCAAACAAAACATACAGTGGAAACCTCACAAAATGAGGTCTGATAATTTGAACTTTTCATAAACCGAAATTTGCTGAAGTATAGGTTATTTTTTTTCTCTTTGGCTCTATTGAAATCGGACTCATAATTCAAAATTTTACGGTTTGATTCTCTCAATCCGGAGCCCATGCCACCAATAGGCATAACAAAAGTACTATCTGTCAAGCAAAATTGTATGCTTATTGCTGCCCTCCACATGCCTTTTAAAGAAATGGAGTTGGGAGGAGATTGCTATAGGAAGAAAACAGTAAGAAACTATCATAAACACAGTTTCTCAAAAAAGTAAAGTAACTGTTCAGTATTTTTCGTACTTTTGTCGTTTGGTATGTCCCCTTCTGTTATTCGAATTCTCATAATTTGAAGTTTAGCAATTCAAATTATGAGGTTTCCACTGTATCAAATGAAGAAAAGAATCTAGAAAAATGAGAAGCAGCCTACAATATACAAATGTCACTTCCTTGATTTATTAGTTATTGTACATGATATTTAAGTCGTTTTTTTATTCTCGTTTTCTCTTATTTTTGGTGGTTATCTGTAAGTTTAGGCTGCGGAAATTAAAAACCATCTTCATCAGATAAATTATAATTAAAATAGTGACATACTTTCTACTTCAGGAGCATAAGTGTGTACTCGATTCATGCCGCGTACTGGAGTCAGAGGGATTTGATGTGACATATCTTCCTGTGCAACAAAATGGAATCATTGACCTCAAGGTTTGACCATGGCAAATAAGATTGATGACTAAAGCATCAATAATCATTTCTGGCCTCTAAGTTTTTTTCTCTTTTTTTTTTTTTTTTTGCTTGAAAACTTAATATTCATGGAAAAATGATATGTTTTATGAAGATCATCTTGGTCACGTCTCAAGTTTAAGAATATCAGTTAAAAAAAAAATTTAAAGATATCTGATGCTGTTGTTTCTTTTTTTTTTTTTAAACGAGGTTTTATATTGTCTACATAGTGTCCTGGTTTATTTGTAAAAAAAAAAAAAAGATCATTTCACAAAAAAGAACCGGTTTTAAAAGTATGGTATCAGTGGCTTTGATCATTTATTTAAGTTTATGAAGTGGTCAAGAGTGTTTTTGCTGTATGCATTAATTTTTATAGGCTTGTCATTTTACTACTCAGGGCAGGGATTCTTTTGCAGGTGTCCATGGGCATGGCTTTTGCTGTGGGTGTCGTTTTTTGTGTGTTTTTTTTCAAGTGTTAAGCCACAGTATTTATAGCCTCGCCTCATACAACTCAAAGATGTCATGTAAATTTTCCTGACGTACACTGGATTCATTTCACAGACTGCTAAAATCTACACGATTTAGCTCTAGACTAGTCCTCTTCATTTCATTGATAGTCTCTCAATAACTCAATGCTTTCCATATATATATATATATATATATATCTCTCTCTCTCTACTTGAAGAGTGCGATCCGTGAAATCAGGAAATTAATAGTTAGGAAAGTTTGAAGTAATGAAACCAAGGAACAAGGCAAGCCCTGAAAAATACTGTTTTATTACTATTCATATGAATTTAAAAACATCCTTTTCTCTATAAAGTGGACACATGAATTTGTTTTCCTTTAATTTTGTCTGTATCTAAGTTTTTCAATACTGCAAGATAATTAAGTTTGACAGAGGCAAGGTACTCAGTCGATTAAGTGCACAAGTTCTAATCAGGAAGTCAAGGGTTCAAATTCAGATGAGGTCACCCACCTTTCTATTGCTTGGGTTTATGTTAGCAATGTGTAAAGCTGAGGCAAAAGTCCTGCTATTGCCAGGGATGCCACTTTTCCAGAAATTTCCGAAATTCCGGAAATATAAATTGGTTCCGGATCCTCAGGAAATTTTTCTAACTGGCTCCTGAGTCCGATGTCCAAAAAATTCCGGAAAGTTGGCGACACCGCCATATTTTTTTTGGGGGGGAGGGGGGGAAGAAATACCTGTTACTATGTGCCTTTCATGTTCAGCCCTCATTGCTCGCACAAAGCCTAGATCCACAGTCACGAGGACCATTAGTTTTTTTCAACGTGCAGATGTGACTTAATCTCCATACCCAACCAGCACAAGTAGCAGTTATCCGCCGATTTCAGAGGTCACACCTCGCATACTTTGGCGTATTTTTAAAAGTGAAAATTATACGCTGTTAATTCCAACGACTCCGCCTCTTAAAGCAAAACAATGTTTCTGATTACCATACAACTACGGTTAAGTGCACAACTTTGAAAGGAGTATTTTTCAAGTTTGCGAGTACGGAAAAAAAAGCATAGAACAATGTTTATGGAAATGCGATGTCTCTTCATTGTTTATTAAATTTGCATAATACTGATTTATTGGTATCGGTACTGCAGTTGACCTCATCCGGGTTACCGACTTGAACCTCTAGTTTACCTAAGCGACATCATTTATTTTTCCGAATAATACCGATCTGTCCATCTTCATTCAGCCCTTGGCTTTTTTTTTGGACAAAGTGATTCCAGCTAGGGTTTGCTTGATCTGACTCTGATCTATAGGCTATTTTAATGACGGAGCCTTGGCCAAACTGTTCTAAGCTTATTGATAATTAGGTTATCGAATTTAACATGCGTGCTACTCTGGTACCGTTAATAATCGAGTTCCAGATCTAGCTAATGCTAGAGCTAACCGAGTTATACCTTAGATAGCTATATTGGATCGGACGATCGGTACATTCTGCATGTAATATAATTGAATGCTAAATTAATATATAAACTAGATCTATATGTGGATTTATGCTAATTATGTTTCAGTATGATATTCGCATGTTTTGCTCAAATCTTAAAAAAAAATCTTGTTTATTACTTTATGAAATGGACGCACACAACGCTGTTAAAGATTTAAGGAAATTCTGATCACCGGTTATGAAATTAGAGCAGATGTAGAGTAAAATTAACTTCGTTGAGACGGATATAAGTACATGTTATGTATAACACAAAAACAATAGGTCTATCTGGAAGCCGGTACAGAAGAATACATGTTGTATGCCTTGTTTACCGGCAAATATCTGTCAGCGAGACTCGCTATTTCCTTTAATAAAATAATGTTATCATTTATCTACCCAGGGACATTCTCAGAGCCTCTTTAAACGGACGAAAATCTTGAAAATGTTCAGCTCCTCCCCCCCCCCCCTCCTTATCCACTACCAAAGTTCCGGAAATTTCGCCAGCTTTGGGTGGCATCCCTGTATTGCAGCTCTGTACCTGTGTGAAAGCAAGAAAATCATCATTTGATAGTCATAGGATCGGTGCAAGAAATATAGCTTTGCTGCTGATATTGCACCCGGAGAAATTAACAAACCCAAAATTAAGTTTAATAGGCATTTTCTCATTTTCTTGTATTCTTCTTTCACAGGAACTTGAGAAGAGCATTCGACCAGAGACTGTACTTGTTTCTATCATGGCAGTCAACAATGAAATTGGTGTAAAGCAACCAATAAGTGAAATTGGTATGGGTGATTATATCTGTATCAGCTTTGTCTC
The DNA here is from genome assembly GCA_003991915.1 of Elysia chlorotica. Classification (NCBI taxonomy): domain Eukaryota; kingdom Metazoa; phylum Mollusca; class Gastropoda; family Plakobranchidae; genus Elysia; species Elysia chlorotica. The sequence goes on from RQTK01001658.1 coordinate 52,583, forward strand.
CAAACATACTAACCATATTTGTGATGTTTTCACTGTCCCTAACACAATAGACTTTTAAAACTTCCACTCTATTTAGTTTTTTGTTGTATTTAAATAATCCTAGTTGAGATCAAGGTCCTCAAAAAGAATACAAAGAAAATGACACAATACCTTCCAGGAGGTTCAAATTGTCTTGAGCTTGTTTTAACTTGAGTCAAGTATAGGGTTTATGCCAGTCTTGCTTTAAAAAAAAACCTAGGTCATGTTTATGTATAACCTCAGTTCAATTTTAAATGCTTTTTTTTTTTTCATATTTAAAACTCGAAATCATGTCAAGCACTAACACAGCATTTCAATGAAGAAAAAAACAACAATAATCCAGATCTAGATAACTGAGGAAATCAAGATATGTTACGTTTTCTCTGCGATGCCTGCCTTCTTTAGGTAATCTTTTAGATGCTTGCTTTGATAGATAATTAGATCTAGATCCAGGAGTAGTTTCTAAATTAGCTTAGTTATTGAATTTCATGTAAAAGTTCACACTTTTGTGCTTCCAAATCCACAATCGTGTCTGCTGCGCTAATTTTCTGTGTTTATAAGCCTTTATTCCTAAGTAATTATGAAGCAGTTTTAAATTTGCTGGTCTGGGTCCTGATAATTTTACAGACCTGCCTACTTGTATAGATTTGATCGGTCCATACCGATTTTTCAAACTGTGAAGATATTCAGCAGGCGTTACGATCGCTGATTTTTTTGGCCGATATCTACCTCTGTTCGCTGCTCATCAAGAGACCCAAGACGAGCCTGTTTCCGTGGTGGCAGAAAGCTCACGACCAGCACCGATTACATTTCATCCGACTCCGTCTTGACGACATATTTTGTCATAGGCCGAGGGTCATGTGCTCTTTATCAAAGCCTATTCTCTTAGATCTTAGTTTCTGAGATGTTCGAAAGGGTACTGAAAGTACACCTCCCGAAGCTGCCAACCCGTACGTTTTGTTATTTTCATTAACTTTTTCCACCCAAATACGCTAATACATTTTTTCTTCAATTGAAAGTATACAACCGTTTGGGCAACACAGCTGTTTACGCACTAAAAGTACCTGTATTTGAGGTATGACTACGATTTTTATATCAGTCAGGCGACCAAAACTAGAGAAGAATAAAGAAAGTTACCTGTCCTTTGTGCGTGGGCGAAAGAAAATTTATGAATGATTTATTTATTTTATAGATAGGCAATACTTTTCTTTTTTTTTTTTCTATACTTATTACTTGTTAAACAGTGCTATCAAGATTGGGTTAGTCAACAACTTAATCGATGCCAATCAGTCCCAACTCGTTTCTCTTTTGTTCATTCGTCCGAATCATACCAATCTCTCTATCTTGACTTTCAGTTCCAGTCATTGATACTGGTAGTCATTTCCAAGTAAGTAATGATACTGATTTGCGTTATGATGAGCTCAACATGCGTTTACAAACAAGGAACGTAGATCTAGTTAATCTTTTATTCGTGCAATTAATACCATCTTTTAACATCCAGCCCTTGACCTTCGTAATTTTTTACAACTCCTTCATGTACACATATCTTCCGTGAGAGAAACAAGCAATGAAAATCTTTTATTTGTTTGATTAATACTGATCTTTTGATCTTCACACCCAGTCCTCGGGGCCTGGCGTTATTTCCAACTAATCATTCTGATTCTTTATTAGCCTTTTTTCTTATCTAACCAACTTGATGTGGTTGTTGGTGTCTACGGTCTAACATTCTTTTGCAAAACATGCGCCCATGTACTTTTGCAACCAAGGAAATTAACGTAGATCTAATTCAAACCAGCATCCTGATCTTGGTTCTACTAAGGCGATTTGTCTTAGTTTGAGGAGCTATACTGTATCGAAACGACTAGCACATTTGAGGTGGAACTTTGGATCAAATCTAGTCTAGATCAAATCTAGAATTTTATTATATCAGTGCACTGATGTGCGATATCTAGAAAATGGGTCACAAGGAAGATTCTATATGGCGACCAGATTACAAAGCTTGATTACCGGGACTTGGTCGATCATATTATACACAAGGCTGAGTCTATACGCACCAAAGACATCATAATTTTTTATAGTGTTTCTCACCAAATTTAGCTATACACACTATAAATTATTGTGTTTCTTTCCAAAGAAATGACATAAACTCTGACTTTTCACCTCACTTATGGACCCCCCTATCTCTCTCTCTCGATCTCCTCCCCTATCTCTCTCTCGATCTCCTCTCTCTCTCTGCCTTCTCTCTTTCTCTCTCTCCCTCCCTCCCTCATTTGCTTGAATTTGAAATGTTTCAGGAAATAAGAAAAGGAGTTTTCAATATATGTTCTATTATTACACAGAGCTGTCATTTTGAGACAAATGTAGTTATTCAATTTTTCTGTATTGGGTAAGAATTTAAAAGAACCATGGGGCCACAAAATCACCCCAAGGTATTTATATAATCGACAATAGGTTTTTGGTTATTTGTTTTGTTGTTTTACTATTATGTTTAAAAAAAAAATAATTGTTTGTGTGTATAGCAATTATTCAGGCAGAAACACCATAATCTATAGTGTGTATAGATACTCCCTATACACATGTACTGAGTACATGTTTTATGATTAACACTGACCCAACTAATAGATAAAAACTGTATTTCTACCTATTTTTAATGCAAAATAACAATTATTTCCTATGGAAGTACCTAAATGGGGCTTTTTCAAGTAGGCAGGCCTGATTCTACTTAGGGTTGACTTACTGCTTAGCTGTGAGTTGAAAATAGGCCCAAACCTTCAAACTGTTATTTGATTTCATTTTTGAAAATCTGAAGGCAACTCATTACATATTTTTTCAAAATAGTGCAAGCAAAGCATTTTAGCAGTTTTTGCTCAACCAAAATCGCTTTCAATTTAACTCTCAAGTAAGCAACACTGCCCTTGAAGCAAATGTTGAACTGTCTTGATAATGTCTGCAAATTGGCAATGAGCATGCATAATCCAATTGGTTTTCTTATTATTTGAATTGTTGGCTGCCCGAGACCCAATTGGTTTTTTAAAATAGTTATCAAAATCCCTCTCTCCTGACAAATAATTAAATGTATGAATTTTGTTTGCAATATCTTGCATTTCACTGTTTCATTATATCTCTTGCTCTTACTTTCAGGAGAACTTTGTAGGTCCAAGAAAGTTTTCTTTCACACTGATGCAGCCCAGGCTGTTGGCAAAGTTCCCATGGATGTGAACCAGATGAAGATAGATCTTATGTCCATTTCAGGTCACAAATTGTATGGCCCTAAAGGTGTGTGGGATAGTTGTTGATTTTCAGAAATCATACTCTTAAGGCCATCTGTTAAAAAATATAGCCATTTTTGTTAATGAAAGTAAAACAATTCAACCCCCCCCCCCTCCAAACAAAATAAATCAATATCTTCAAGAGGTATTAAAATATTGATCAAATATAGCAGATTTTGTGAAAAAATAGCAATTGTAGAAATATTGAAAAAGGGAGAAAAAAAAAAGATCTTTCTGGATTTCATAAAAAAAGTCAACTTAGAGAAATATCCTTCTAAGTTCTATACAGTTTTATACAGTGATAAGTTTTCTGCAACTCAAATGGAGCTCAATTGATTAATAGAAATGACATTTATGTATTCAAATTATTAGTTTTCAGAAAACAGCTTACAAAGATTTGCAAAGGCTAAATCAAGGTGAAAAATTGAATGGTAGTGATCTAGAGAAAAGAAAGTCTACAAATTGTATTCTGGGAATTACCGGTAACAAAACAATGAATAAGAGATTGTATATCGATCATTACAATGATATAACACTTGATATAGCGTCAAAACTTGTGGTCAAATGGAATGTCCAACATGAAATGAACAAGTTTTTAGGTTGGGAGTCGTAGTAAAAAATGTGAAAAAAAAAGATAAATATTTATTTATAACTGTTTTCAAGCTGTTTTTATTTATGTTTTTTATATTCTTGAATAACTAGAGAAGGCAATGAGACCATTTCTGTGAGAAGTAAAAATTATCAATATTTACCTGCAGGTGCCCTTAAAAGAAGAATGAAAATTTTAAATTTATATCCATATACAATGTTGAAGTAAAAAGGAAGTGAATATTGCACAAAAAACAAATACAACCATTTTCTTAACTGAGATTTTATCGCTAACTTAGAAGAAAACAAAAAACATTTTGGTTATTAATATCTATTTTTATATATATTTTTTTGGAACTATTTTGTCTTTCCAGGGGTAGGTGCATTGTACATCCGCCGTAGACCTAGGGTGAGGGTAGATCCTTTGCAAAGTGGGGGTGGACAGGAACGGGGCATGAGAAGTGGTACTGTGCCTACACCCCTTGTTGTTGGCATGGGGGCTGCCTGTGAATTGGCTCAAGATGAGATGGCTGTGAGTTTCACATATCGTCACTGTGCAAGCAGAATCGCATACATTGAAATCCGCTCAACACATTTCCTACCGCAAACAGGGCTGCAAGCCTGACATACCTTTGCCTATTTAAGAGATAAAAACACACACAAAATTTGTTTGAAGCACTGATCTCCCCTGATAAGAGATAGAAGCGACATAATTCTATCAACTTTTTAGGCTCCTTTTGTTGATCGACTATTTTGTAGCCCCAGTCATAGCAGTGTAGCCTTGATTAGGAGACTGTTTTCAGCTCATGATTTACTGAATGAAATAAATCAAATTATTAAAATCATTTAACGAAAATTAACCCTTAGTCAAATAATAATACAGACGTGAAGATTTGCAATCATGATGAACATTCTAGATCTCACAGAATTAGATCTAGATCTAGCAGATGGGTGGATATGGGAAGTAGTGGTTGGAATAGTGTTAAAGAAACCTCTTGGTGCCAGCCTTAAAGTTTATTTTATTCCAATATTTTTTAAACATTGACTTTAAAATACAAACAAGGGGTGAACTGGTGCTACTAAAAAGTTTATATAGAGACATAGTTTATCTTAAAAAGAGTTTATATGTAACCGATTCCACATTATCTCATTTAAAAAAAAATTTTTTAGATAATTTGAAAAAGCCCCACAAATGATTCATTTCTGTGTTATTAGTCCAAATTATACTTTGTTTCTCCTCATTTGATTAAAAACAAAAGGTAGTCAGCACATTTCAATTTTGACCTTATCATGAAACAGATACTGATCTAACACACAATATAAAATAGCATATATCTGAAATATGTTATATTTCTCGTCCAGTGGATGTATTTAGATTTATCAGTTCTTGTGAATTTGCATTTCATTGTGCCCTTGTGGGAAAAACTATTGAAGAGAAAAAAAATGTAAATTTGATTTGGTGTTTCAATTCAAAGATTAAAGTTCTCATTAAAAAATTCCTAGTATTTTTTTAGTTGTCTATTTGAATTTAATTTTAATTTTTGATTTGGCATGAAGAGAAAAACCTTAACAAAACATTAAATATATATTAATGCGCACAATAGGAACAATTTTTATGCTATTTATTCTGAGACTTCTGTTACAAACAAATAGGCTATTAAAGATTCATCGATTTCTCCTTTATAGAATTGTTCTAAGCCTAAAACTGCTTTAGTAGGTTTTTTTTAAATATTAATATACATATAAACTTTTTTTCAACCAGTATGATGCTGAGCGGGTGACTGCCTTATCAAAGAGACTGATTGATACAATAGTAGAGAGTTGCCCTCAGGTTATTCGAAATGGAGACCCTGATCAAACATACCCAGGTGAAAATCTAACCATTTGCAGACTAAGCGTTATAGCAGAGTGTTAATTTTTTCCTTCTACAACACAAAATATCCCAAAGCATGCTAAATAAATGTTCTGACCTCTCTGCACACTTCAGCACTACCCAAAGCACTGTACTCTAATTGCCTCTCAAAAAGAGTAAAATAATAAGAAAGTTACAGTTTTGTTTTGCAAATCTATCATAATTTTTTTAGCAAGTCTACTGCAAGTTCTAGATGGTGATAG